>CM022758.1:35413448-35425948 GCA_012411365.1 Ameiurus melas
GCGCAATAGTGTAGAGTGTACCTGTGTGTGGTGTGTGTGTGTACATGTGTGAAAGTGTGCCTGTGTGTGTGTATATTTGTTTGTGTGTGTGTGTGTGTGTGTGTGTACATGTGTGAGTGTACCTGTGCCTGTGTGTGTGTGTGTGTGTGTGTGTGTGTGTATGCATGTGTATGTGTGCCTGTGTGTGTGTATATTTGTTTGTGTGTGTGTGTATACGTGTATGTGAGTGTGTGTGTGTGTATGTTTGTGTGTGTGTGCCGTGTGTGTGTGTGTATGCGTGTATGTGAGTGTGTGTGTATTTGTGTATTCTTGTATGTGTGTGTGTGTGTACTTGTTGTGTGTGTGTACATGTATGTGAGTGTGTGTGTATGTGTGTGTGTGTGTGTGTACATGTTGTGAGTGTGCCTTTTGTGTGTGTGTGTGTGTGTGTGTGTGTGTACATGTGTGAGTGTGCCTGTGTTGTGTGTGTGTGTGTGTGTGTGTGTGTGTGCGTGGGTGTGTGTGTTCATGCCTAGTAATCATACCTGGGATCTCACTGGCTCGATCTGCATCTGTGACCAGTTCATATAATGAAATATCGTGTGGGAGTTTCATAAATAATCTTGCAATCCACTTTACAGAGAAAATGATATTTTAGCTGGGGTTTTTCCCGCATGTCTCTGAAGCAGTCTGGCAAAACACAAACACAAACACAATATCTACACACACACACAAAAAACACCGACATCTCTTTTAAAATTACAGATATGAATTTCGAATTAAATTTCAATTAAAATGTGTACATGGGTGTGGTTTTACTTTCATGTTGAAACCGGTGTGTGTGTGTGTGTGTGTGTGTGTGTGTGTGCGCGTTTCCATCAGGGAGTCATTCATATTTGTTTCATTTCCTCTTCTCTCTGGTTGCTGTGAAACACAGTGCTCCTCATAGCTACCACCTTAGAGTTGACTCTTCATCTCACATCACACATCACACATCACACACACACACACACACACAACACACACACACAAAACTAGAAGGTATATGTCAAACATATCAGCATAGTCACTCACTGTGTGTCCTTTATCGATCTTAGTAAAGACTCTAGTGAAGTTGTATGTGAATGTTTTTGTGGCCAAACAAACATTAGATATAGGCAAATCTCACAAAATACTGAAAATGACTAAACGGTGAAGAGCGCCCTCCCTACATGCGGCCAGTGCATCAGCTACCGTAGACATACACGACCACCTCCCTTTTATCGGGTGACATTACATTTGTCGTATTTAAAAGCTATTGTATGGATTATTTCCTTTCAAACCATCCATCCATTTCTATATCGCTTATCCTTATGGGGTACAGGGTGGGGTACAGGGCGGGGATACACTCTGCATGGGGTGCCAATCCAACACAAGGGCACAATCACACACCCATTCACACACTACGGACACTTTAACACGCCAAACAGCCTACCATGCATGTGTTTGGACTGGGGAGGAAACCAGAGTACGCGGAAAACCCCGAGTACCGGAGGAGAACATGTACCACTCCACACACAATATAAAAAAATTTTTAAACAGCATATAAGCTGAACATTTGCTAGATTTTCACAAAAGCACATTTCTAGCGTATATGCTCTTGAGAACAATTTAGGAATAAATCCGTTCAGTTGTTGGAGAACATTACATATACAAGGTTTTAACATAAACATGCGCGTACTGTAGGTTTTTACGTAACTGGAGCATTGCGCGTAAAAATCTGTAAAGCTGCAAGCTAACCAATTCTTATAGCAAGCGAAGTCTAACGCGTCATAGAAGCTGTTAAATACTGACTAAATACATAACTACGCGCGTGAATGAATAGTCTCTCAGACACACACACACACACACACACACACACAGCACTCATGTTGTAGTGCAAGTGTAGTAGTGTAGTGTGTAAAGGTTACAAGTGGATCACTAAAATAATTATCGTGGTCTCGGGCACAATGTTTCCCAGCCAGCTTTTGTGTATTTTTTAGTTTTTTTTTTTGTGTGTGTAAAAGTACAAAAGATCACAAAACCAAAATAACTTTGGTCAACAAACAAAATAAAAAAAAACAACACCAACCACCAGCATTAACATCCCTCCCCCACACGCGCAAGTCATTTTAAACCGCTGTAGGGCTGTAAACATTGTTTCCATGGTAACAAGGCCATGGGAACATCAATAATAGAGTTGGAGATTCTCATGATGGACGAATCATAAAAACGTCTTTCACAGAAATCAGCAGTGTCTAACGTGTCTGAATCTCGAGTCTCCATAACGCTTCATTTATATACGTGAGTGCTAAATGGAGTGTGTTGGTGTTTAATGAGTGTTGATGAGAGGCAACGTAGCATACACACACACACACACACACACCACACAAACACACAGAGGAGTGAACCGATTGAGTCGCTAGGAAACCACAACATTTAACCCTCTGTTAGAAGTGTGTGCGTGTGTGTGTGTGTGGATGAAATGTCCCAAAAAGGACAGGAATATCTGACAGTTTGGACTTTGTGGGGACATTGGACTGGTCCCCGTGGGAATCAAGGTGTAATATAGCATTAATTATCTGTATTAATAATTATGACAATGGACGGTCCTTGGTCTCACGGAAAGTCCTCTCATCATGACTTGACACACTGATGCCCCTCTGTGGTTGAATTCAAACACAGCAGCAGTAACCGAGACATATGTTTAATTATATAGTGTACAGTACAGTACATCAGCACGGCCGTCACATGACCAGGGCCACTGGGGTATAATCCGAGGCTCTAGCATTCCAGCAGGAGGTGTCTAGGCCTCACAAAAACATATATTTGCACATAAGAATGGAGTTCTGCAGCCAGTGTGTGTGCAGCTAAACTGGTAGTGTGTGTGTGTGTGTGTGTGTGTGTGTGTGTGCCGTGAACTTTATGGGTGGCTTGATGGATAGTACAGCTGCTGTGGTAGTCTGATATGATATCTGATGTGTGGTCACTTGGTCTAACATCATAGAGTCAAGAAAGAGCATTGGCTTTTGTGGGACACTGGGCATCACCTGAAGTATTCCAGACTTCGTCAGTGACTACAACACTGAAAACCAGTGACTCCACTCCGCGGGGCCAGTTTTATGGCACAGATTTCCCTGCTGACTCACATACTCCAGGTTTGACAGACTGAGGCCAAAGGCAGACTTGATATGTCAAAAATGTGAGAACAACAAAAAAACTGCAGGTCAATGAAGATATTGACAAAGAGCTGGGACAGAAACTGCACTGGCCATGCCATAGGGCATAACCAGATATTTCTACACGCTAATGCCTTCTTCTGATGTTCTACCATGGCACCACACAGAGTATGCCTGCATTTTGGTGTAGTCACTGCCAACAAGGAAGGTCTACAGTGGGTTATCAGCAGTCCTCAGTACGTCATTGGAATCCCACCACTGGCCCTGGAGAACAGCTATAACTCACTCTGCCGACGCGAACAGCTGAACTAATCCGCTCCATAATCCGAGGGGGCGGGCGCACCTTCCTCCAACTACACCCTTTCGAGGGCGGTTGGGCCCTCCCCCCAAAAAATCCTCTTACAAAAAAAAAAAAATATATAAAGTTTTTTTGCGTTCTGGTGGTGATTTCAAATCAAGAGGGAAAGAAAAAAAAAACGTAGAAAAAAAAAAAAAAAAGGATGCATCAATACAGTACAGTATGCAATATTAATTAATCAGCAACATCATGACACTTTATTTCTGCTTGTTTCCCTCTTTTAAATAGTGTCTCGTTCTTTATAACGTCTGCGACTTGTTTTTAAATGACGTGCAGTAGCTTGGATTGAGTAGGGTTGCAATGGGGAGGAGCGGGTTCTCTCTCTCTCTCTCTCTCTCTCTCTTCTGCAGAATCCATTATGCCGTCCATCTGTGGACTTTTCCACCACTCTGTTACTACGCACTCCATCACTGTAGCGTGTGTCACTTGTTAAAGATTTCTTCCGTCAATTTCCTAGAACATTTTTACCTCATTGTTCTTTCCCTTGGTTGATCCTTCAGATGGTCTTTTATATGTTGAAGCTCTCTGAGCTGGTTTGAGACAGAAAGTGTGTGCGTTGCACATCTGTGTTTTTCACGACCCGCACAACTCCAGGAAATGTCTACAACAGATGTTTGTGTCGTAGGGAAACCTCAGTGAGACCGCTCCAAAAGTTTTGAGACTTATATAAACAGCTTACCCAGTATGTTTATTCCATTACAAAACGTTAAACAGCTATTTCTCATATCTTACTTGTGCAGTAAGTACTGGCTGGAAATGTGAATTTAGCGTACCCTTAAAAAATAATTGAAGGTACCTGGTTTGTACCGTTTGTCTGGATTGATGTGAAGTGTGATTAGTAATGAAAATGACAGAACTGTGTTAGAAAAACCCACATGTAGTTTAGAATTCCAGTCTCACTGAGTCCTTGTACAACCTACCTTTAATTCTGTTTGTGTGATAAATGCGACGTCGCTCTTTACTGTGAAACAAAGGTTTGAAACTTTGTTTAAATTATTTATTCAGAACGTTACTATATTCAGAACTGTACAGATCACACCTCAACATTTTGTGCAAGACTGTTTGCTTGCAAAACCTATACTAGTGCAATAAATACTCCCACTGTAAACATTACAATATGGAATAAAAGGATGAGGAAGCTATAGGGAAGATGATGTGGAGTTTGTGGGGGTGGTGGTGGTGAATCTTGTGGTGGTGGAGGTGGTGTTGGTGGAGTTTGTGGTGTTTGTAGTAGTGGTGGAGTTTGTGGTGTTGGTGGAGTTTGTGGTGGTGGTGGGTTTGTGGTGTTGGTAGTAGTGGTGGAGTTTGTGATGGTGGTGGAGTTTGTGGTGTTGGTAGTTTGTAGTGGTGGGTTGTGGTGGTGGTGGGTTTGTGGTGTTGGTAGTAGTGTTGGAGTTTGTGGTGGTGGTGGAGTTTGTGGTGTTGGTAGTAGTGGTGGAGTTTGTTGTGGTGGTGGTGTTAGTGGAGTTTGTGGTGGTGGTGGAGTTTGTGGTGTTGGTAGTAGTGGTGGAGTTTGTGGTGGTGGTGGAGTTTGTGGTGTTGGTAGTAGTGTTGGAGTTTGTGGTGGTTGTGGAGTTTGTGGTGTTGGTAGTAGTGGTGGAGTTTGTTGTGGTGGTGGTGTTGGTGGAGTTTGTGGTGGTGGTGGAGTTTGTGGTGTTGGTAGTAGTGTTGGAGTTTGTGGTGGTGGTAGTGGTGGAGTTTGTTGTGGTGGTGGTGTTGGTGGTGTTGGTGGAGTTGTGGTGGTGGTGGTGGTGGTAGTGGTGGAGTTTGAGGTGGTGGTGGAGTTTGTGGTGTTGGTGGTGTTGGTGGAGTTGTGGTGGTGGTGGTGGTGGTAGTGGTGGAGTTGTGGTAGTGGTAGTAGTGGTGGAGTTTGTTGTGGTGGTGGTGTTGGTGGAGTTGTGTGGTGGTGGTGGAGTTGTGGTGTTGGTAGTAGTGGTGGGTTGTGGTGGTGGTGGGTTTGTGGTGTTGGTAGTAGTGTTGGAGTTTGTGGTGGTTGTGGAGTTTGTGGTGTTGGTAGTAGTGGTGGGTTGTTGTGGTGGTGGTGTTAGTGGGTTTGTGGTGGTGGTGGAGTTTGTGGTGTTGGTAGTGTGTTGGAGTTGTGGTGGTGGTGGAGTTGTGGTTGGTGGTAGTAGTGGTGGAGTTTGTTGTGGTGGTGGTGTTGGTGGAGTTTGTGGTGGTGGTGGAGTTTGTGGTGTTGGTAGTAGTGGTGGAGTTTGTGGTGGTGGTGGAGTTTGTGGTGTTGGTAGTAGTGGTGGTGTTGTGGTGTGGTGGTGGAGTTTGTTTGTGGGGGTGTTGTGTAGTGTTGGAGTTTGTGGTGGTTGTGGAGTTTGTGGTGTTGGTAGTAGTGGTGGGTTTGTTGTGGTGGTACGCGCTGTGAGTGCTGAGCTCTGCTGTGGAGCTTTTGTGTTGTTGTGGTGTTGGTGGAGTTTGTGGTGGTGGTGGAGTTTGTGGTGTTGGTAGTAGTGTTGGGTTTGTGGTGGTGGTGGTGGTAGGGTGGGTTTGTTGTGGTGGTGGTGTTGGTGGTGTTAGTAGTAGTGGTGGAGTTTGTGGTGTTGGTGGTGGATTGGTGTTGGTGGAGTTGTGGTGGTGGTGGTGGTAGTGGTGGGTTGAGGTGGTGGTGGAGTTTGTGGTGTTGGTGGTGTTGGTGGAGTTGTGGTGGTGGTGTTGGTAGTAGTGTTGAGTTTGTGGTGTTTGTGGGTTTGTGGTGTTGGTAGTAGGGTGGAGTTTGTTGTGGTGGTGGTGTTAGTGGAGTTTGTGGTGGTGGTGGAGTTTGTGGTGTTGGTAGTATTGTTGGGTTTGTGGTGGTGGTGGGTTTGTGGTGTTGGTAGTATTGGTGGAGTTTGTTGTGGTGGTGGTGGTGTTAGTGGAGTTTGTGTGGTGGTGGAGTTTGTGGTGTTGGTAGTAGTGGTGGGTTGTGGTGGTGGTGGAGTTTGTGGTGTTGGTAGTAGTGTTGGAGTTTGTGGTGGTTGTGGAGTTTGTGGTGTTGGTAGTAGTGGTGGAGTTTGTTGTGGTGGTGGTGTTGGTGGAGTTTGTGGTGGTGGTGGTGGTTGTGGTGTTGGTAGTAGTGTTGGAGTTTGTGGTGGTGGTAGTGGTGGAGTTTGTTGTGGTGGTGGTGTTGGTGGTGTTGGTGGAGTTGTGGTGGTGGTGGTGGTGGTAGTGGTGGGTTTGAGGTGGTGGTGGAGTTTGTGGTGTTGGTGGTGTTGGTGGAGTTGTGGTGGTGGTGGTGGTGGTAGTGGGTGGAGTTTGTGGTGTTGGTAGTAGTGGTGGAGTTGTGGTGGTGGTGAGTTGTGGTGTTGGTAGTAGTGGTGGAGATTGTGGTGGTGGTTGGAGTTTGTGGTGTTGGTAGTAGTGGTGGAGTTTGTGGTGGTGGTGGAGTTTTGTGGTTGGTAGTAGTGTTGGAGTTGTGGTGGTGGTGGTGGTAGTGGTGGAGTTTGTTGTGGTGGTGGTGTTGGTGGTGTTTAGTAGTGGTGGAGTTTGTGGTGTTGGTGGTGGAGGTGGTGTTGGTGGAGTTGTGGTGGTGGTGGTGGTAGTGGTGGTTTTGAGGTGGTGGTGGAGTTTGTGGTGTTGGTGGTGTTGGTGGAGTTGTGGTGGTGGTGGTGGTCAGTGGTGGGTTTGTGGTGGTGGTAGTAGTGGTGGAGTTTGTTGTGGTGGTGGTGTTGGTGGAGTTTGTAGTGGTGGTGGAGTTTGTGGTGTTGGTAGTAGTGGTGAGTTTGTGGTGGTGGTGGAGTTGTGGTGTTGGTAGTAGTGTTGGAGTTGTGGTGGTTGTGGGTTTGTGGTGTTGGTAGTAGTGGTGGAGTTTGTTGTGGTGGTGGTGTTAGTGGAGTTTGTGGTGGTGGTGGAGTTTGTGGTGTTGGTAGTATTTGGAGTTTGTGGTGGTGGTGGAGTTTGTGGTGTTGGTGTAGTGGTGGAGTTGTTGTGGTGGTGGTGTTGGTGGGTTGTGGTGGTGGTGGAGTTTGTGGTGTTGGTAGTGGTGGTGGGTTGTGGTGTGTGGTGGGAGTTTGTGGTGTTGGTAGTAGTGTTGGGTTGTGGTGGTTGTGGAGTTTGTGGTGTTGGTAGTAGTGGTGGAGTTTGTTGTGGTGGTGGTGTTGGTGGAGTTGTGGTGGTGGTGGGAGTTTGTGGTGTTGGTAGTATGTGTTGGGTTGTGGTGGTGGTAGTGGTGGGTTTGTTGTGGTGGTGGTGTTGGTGGTGTTAGTAGTAGTGGTGGAGTTTGTGGTGTGGTGGTGGAGGTGGTGTTGGTGGAGTTGTGGTGGTGGTGGTGGTGGTAGTGGTGGAGTTTGAGGTGGTGGGTGGAGTTTGTGGTGTTGGTGGAGTTGTGGTGGTGGTGGTGGTGGTAGTGGTGGAGTTTTGGTGGTGGTAGTAGTGGTGGAGTTTGTTGTGGTGGTGGTGTGTGGAGTGTGTGTGGTGGTGTGGTGGGTTGTGGTGTTGGTAGTAGTGGTGGAGTTGTGGTGGTGGTGGAGTTTGTGGTGTTGGTAGTAGTGGTGGAGATTGTGGTGGTGGTAGGGTTTGTGGTGTTGGTGGAGTTGTGGTGGTGGTGGTGGTAGTAGTGGTGAGTTTGTGGTGGTGGTAGTAGTGGTGGAGTTGTTGTGGTGGTGGTGTTGGTGGAGTTTGTGGTGGTGGTGGATTTGTGGTGTTGGTAGTAGGGTGGAGTTGTGGTGGTGGTGGAGTTTGTGGTGTTGGTAGTAGTGGTGGGTTTGTGGTGGTGGTGGGTTTGTGGTGTTGGTAGTAGTGTTGGAGTTTGTGGTGGTTGTGGAGTTTGTGGTGTTGGTAGTAGTGGTGGAGTTGTTGTGGTGGTGGTGTTAGTGAGTTTGTGGTGGTGGTGGAGTTTGTGGTGTTGGTAGTAGTGTTGAGGTTTGTGGTGGTGGTGGTGGTAGTGGTGGAGTTTGTTGTGGTGGTGGTGTTGGTGGTGTTAGTAGTAGTGGTGGGTTGTGGTGTTGGTGGTGGAGGTGGTGTTGGTGGAGTTGTGGTGGTGGTGGTGGTAGTGGTGGAGTTTGTGGTGGTGGTGGAGGTTGTGGTGGTGGTGTTGGTGGTAGAGACCAGCTGTGGATTTGATACTTATTTCAGATTCTTGTGATTTGTAGGAGTAAGGTCATAATACTTCTCTTGACCAGTGACTGGGGCATAGAATCTACACATAGCCTAAATTAAGCTGCTACATGATTTCCAAGAGCTGCCGCTTGGTCAAAGATCTGGTAACTGAGGAGTTTTGCTGATGTTTGTCTCATCGACCCTGTTTGAGATGGGGACATCAAGCTAGAAAAGACGTAACAGAGAGATGAAAATCTTCTGGGCGCTACTTTTATTTTATTTCTTAAAAAAAGAAAGTTAGTCCGGAAAATCGGGCTGAAGTTGTGCAGCGCGCACTAGGTTTTTACTGTTATCATCCAGTAAGATTATTCTTATTAATAGGAAGATTTGAAAAGTATGGGTACGCTCATAGAGGTTTAATAACTCTGAAGAAAGCTAAATACAACCTGATTACCATCACTACGGTTACACCACAGCACAGCTGAATTCTTCAGTCTGATTGGTCAGAAGGTGCTGATTATTATTATTATTTATATATGTATTATTATTATTATTATTATTATTTGTGTGAGTGTTTGTGTGTGTGTGTGTGTGTGTGTGTGTGGTGTAAGGTGGGAACAGGAAGTGATAACTAGTTTTGCAGATGTCCCACAACATTGAATGGATGAACGAAAAGCACTAAGAGATTGTATGTAAAAAAAGGAATAAAACACTTCAGGATGTGGTTGGTATGGTAACAGTGACTTTGGTACTGCTGGTGTTAATTACTTTCCTGTAACAGCACAGCCTCCGAGTGATTTATACATCAATCACTGACTTAAGCAGCGTAAAGGGTATTTATCAAAAAAACAAAAACAAAAAACAAAACAAATAAATCAGAACTTTAGGGCGTCCATGTTTATACTCTGTGGCGGCGCCTCTATCGCTCCATCACGCACTGCAGGCGTGAATATGGAGTGAGCGTGACTCGCTGTGTGACGTCAGAGGGAGTCCTCCTAAAGTAGCGGTCTGCACGTCAGAGTCTCTCTCTCTCTCTCTCTTTCACACACACACACACACAATAATAAACACACACTCTCGCTCTCTCTCTCTACACACACACACACACACACACACACACACACACACACACTCTCAGTCTGCTGCTCGCTGTGATTTCCTCTCCGCAGAGAATTATCAGAGGCGCCACTATGGGTATGTACAGATGTATAAAATGGCGCGTAGCTTGTGTCTCGTGCATCTTTTAGTGCATTAGTGCTGGAAGTTTGTTTTTGCACTCGTGCAGCGCGCTCGGGCGTGTATGTAGACCAGAGATAAAGATGGAACAGGACACACACACCCACACACAAACACACACACACACACACACACACACACACACACCCACACACACACACACACACACACGTGTGTGTGAGTATGTGTATACATATATATTGTGTGTGTGTGCAGTAACATGTTATAACGTGTCCTGATGTTCAGCAGTGGTCAGGGAAAGTTCTGCCTCATGTCCAGATTTATAACTGTTGATGAAGTCAGGAGTGAGATCCTCAGCCTGCTGGGCATGTTCCCCTGCTCCTGTCCACTCTTATTCTAATCTAGTGCACTGGGCATGAGGGGTTCAGTCCATAAAGACCACACATTCTAGAGCTCTTCTTCTTCTTCTTCCTCTTATTATTATTATTATTATTATTATTATTATTATCAGTCTGGATCTCTTACATGAGGATCTGTTCACTTTTACTCTTATTCCTTCTGGATGTGTTAAATGCTAATCCACAAATTCACTTTTTTACTATTTGTTTAATCTGGATATATATATATATATATAAAATCTAGTCCTGGATTTGTTCGTTCATTTAGTTCTGAATTCAGTAGTTCTGATTGATTCGACCTTTAACACAGGATTTGTTTATTCAGCATTTGTTCAGTGTGTAATCATTAAACACAGGTTTGATGGTAGAGGATCTGTTGAGACTGGGATTGGGACTGGGATTAGGACTGGGATTGGGACTGGGATTAGGACTGGGACTGGGATTGGGACTGGGATTAGGACTGGGATTAGGACTGGGACTGGGATTGGGACTGGGATTAGGACTGGGATTGGGACTGGGACTGGGATTGGTCCTCTCGTTTGGACTTGTGAGCTCTGTAGGTATTTGTTAGATCCAGTTTTGCTAGTTGAGGATTTGTTTTTCGTAATTCAGGACCTGTTGCTTCTGGATTTTATATCTTGGTCTGGATTTGTCTCTCTGTGTTAGTCTGGTGATGGGTGATCGGTGATGTTTGTGGATCAGATCAGAGTCGGTCTGGAGGACAGTCGAGGTCTGAAGTGCGCGAGCTGAACATCAGATCACTGTAGGAAGAGAAAGAAAAAACCGACTTTCTTAAAAATCTTTCTTAAAGTTCTAAACGAAATGAAAGAATTATTCTGGAATGTTTTGTCCTTCTGCGTTCTGGGGCATTCTGGGACGTGGTGGCGCCTCATAAAGACTTCCAGCAGATTTAGAAAGGCTTTTAGGGCTTAAGAGGACTGTGAGCCAGATGGGGATAGCAGCTCTGTGTGTGTGTGTGTGTGTGTGTGTGTGTGTGTGTGTGTGTGTGTGTGTATATCTCAAGTTGTGTCTTTGTCCTTCTCCCCTTCTTTCCTGCGCACTCTGTAAAATGTGAGCTAAAGTTGTGACCTCGCTTTTTTTCCAAGGATTGTTATATTGTTGATGGCAGGTTTGATATTCCATATTCACCATCAGCCTAACTCGTCTACTTTAAGAACCCTTTAAGAACCGTCTTTACTTTAAGAACCCTCTTTAAGAACCGTCTTTACTTTAAGAACCCTCTTTACAGAACCGTCTTTAGAACTTCACGCGTCTTTACTTTAAGAACCCTCTTTAAGAACGTCTTTACTTTAAGAACCCTTTTTGCTTTCTTTATTTAGAACCCTCTTTAAGAACGATTTCTACTTTAAGAACCGTCTTTAAGAACCGTCTTTACTTTAAGAACCCTCTTTAAGAACCGTCTTTTAGAACTCTTTACTTTAAGAACCCTCTTTAAGAACGTCTTTACAAGAACTCCCTCTTTAAGAACCGTCTTTACTTTAAGACACCCCCTTTAAAGAACCGTCTTAAACCGTCTTTACTTTAAGAACCCTCTTTAAGAACCGTCTTTACTTTAAGAACCTCTTTAAGAACCGTCTTTACTTTTAAGAACCGTCTTTAAGAACCGTCTTTACTTTAAGAACCCTCTTTAAGAACCCTCTTTAAGAACTTAGTCTTTAGAACCGTCTTTACTTTAAGAACCCTCTTTAAGAACCGTCTTTACTTTAGAACCCTCTTTAAGAACCCTCTTAAAACCGTCTTTACTTTAAGAACCGTCTTTAGAACCGTCTTTACTTTAAGAACCCTCTTTAAGAACCGTCTTTAAGAACAAATCTTTACTTTAAGAACCCTCTTCAGAACGGTCTTTACTTTAAGAACCCTCTTTAAGAACCGTCTTTACTTTAAGGGCGTTTTTGAGGGTTTTAAGAACCCTCTTTTAGAACCGTCTTTACTTTAAGAACCTCTTTAAGAACTGTCTTTACTTTAAGATTTTTTTTTTTTTTTTTTTTTTTACCCTCTTTAAGAACTGTCTTTTACTTTTTAAGAACCCTCTTTAAGAACCGTCTTTACTTTAAGAACCCTCTTAAGAACCGTCTTTTACTTTAAGAACCCTCTTTAAGAACTTTCGTCTTTACTTTAAGAACCCTCTTTAGAGCACAACCGTCTTTACTTTAAGGAACAGGTCTTTAAGAACCGTTTTAACTTTAAGAACTGTCTTTAAGAATCTTTACTTTAAGAACCGTCTTTAAGAACCGTCTTTACTTAAGAACCGTCTTTAAGAACCATCTTTACTTTAAGAACCCTCTTTAAGAACTGTCTTTACTTTAAAACCCTCTTTAGAACTGT
>CM022758.1:35430948-35438448 GCA_012411365.1 Ameiurus melas
AACACTTTTTGTTTGAAAGAAAAGAGAAATAGTTCGTTTCCGTTTCTCCAGCTCTGGAGCTCTGATATCACAGACCTGCTGCGAGCGAGGAGTGTTTGACTTAGCCAAAAAGCAAAACCCCAAAAACAACAGCCTGTCAGTTCTTCAAGTATTTCTCACTATTTCACAACACAAACTGACTCGCTGTTTCTTTTGGCCCGTTTCTCATCTTCCAGAAGTGAAGCCTGAGTCCTTTTAGATTCGAATGGATTATAGAAGGTCTTCTATTCACCGAGCACACCGGGTGAAGGACCGGGAGCTCTGATTGGTTTTCTTCTCTGGAACGGCTGGGAGACACAGCTAGCTAACTAGCATTGAGATATTACTGTAGATCATCTGAAGGAAAGACCAACTCTCTGTAGACAGAAAGAAGTTCTTATCTTCACGCAGATCAGCTATTATTTTAATTTTAAGTATTTATTTTATAGTTAAAATCCTGTTTGATTCCACGGGCAATTTGATCCGTTTTTGAAAAGGATATTTTACGTCAGATTACGCCCGCAGTCGAACATTTTAATGAAGTTAAAGCTAAATCTATCAGTTTGTGTTCGACCGGATAACGTTAGACAAGTTCTGACAGACTTTCGGTCGAAATAATTAAGCGTCCTGTAACGTAGCGTCACGGCTAGCAACCTACAGACAGTTGTGATGGTAATGATAAGTGGAATGTGATTAAGCGTGTGCGTACGGGGTTTTACGGTAACCGCCGCATGCTGTTGTAGTTCAGACGGAGGAACACGAGAAGATTTTGCCTGCGGCGGTCTTATTAATTGCCGTTAGAACCTTTTTGAATCTTTATTGTGACATTTTAAAAGAAACAAAACGCATAATAAATTGATCACAACCTCCACGTAGCGTACAGGTGAGCTGTTAAACTACAACCCAGTACTGTAGCCATAAAACGTAATAGAAGTATGTCACTTAGATTTTCTCTTCCTCCTCTTCATCCTCTTCATCATCGTTACGCATAACCTCTATTTCATGGCACCATCGTTTCACAGTAAATGCGAAAAAGGTTCTGACATGATTTATCTTCGTTTATTGTTTGTACATCACAAAAACTGCCATTTTAACTAGGGGCGTGCAAACTTCTTATATCCGCTCTACCTTCTCTGGACATGGACAGGGCAACGAAAGAGAGAGGGGTGTGTGTGAAAAAAGAGTGTGTGGGGGGGGGGTTTTTAAGCGGGGGAGCGGGGGGGGGGGGGGGGGTCACAGAGAGAGAGAGAAAGAGCCAGAGAGAGAGTGTGTGTGTGTGTGTGTGTGTGTGTGTGTGAGAGAGAAAGAAAGAGAAGTGTGTGTGTAAGGAAAAAAGGAGGAGAGAGAGGGGGAGGGGAAGGAGGAGAGAGGAGGGGGGGGGGGGGGGGGGTGTGTGAGAGAGAGAGAGCGAGAGAGAAAGAGGAGTGTGTGTGTGAGAGAAGAGAGAGAAAGAGAGAGTGAGAGAGAGTGTAGAGAGAGAGAGAGAAGAGAGAGGGAGAGAGAGAGGGAGAGAGAGAGAGAGAAAGATGTGTGTGTGTGTGAAAGAGAGTGTGTGTGTGAAGAGAGAGAGAGAGAGAGAGAGAGGTGAGAGAGAGAGAGAGAGAGTGTGAGAGAGAGTAGAGAAGAGAGAGAGAGAGAGAAAGAGAGAGTGTGAGAGAGAGAAAAGAGAGTGTGAAAAAGAGAAGAAGAGAGAGTGTGTGAGAGAGAGAAAGGAGAGAGAGTGTGAGAGAGAGTGCGAGGAGAGAGAAAGGAGTGTGTGTGAGAGAGAGAAAGAGAGTGTGTGTGTGAGAAAGAGAGAGAGAGAGAGAGTGTGTGTGAGAGAGAAAGAAAGGAGAGAGGTGAGAGAGAGAGAGCGAGAGAAAGTGTGTGTGTGTGAGAGAGAGAAAGAGTGTGTGTGTGAGAGAGAGAGAGGAGAGAGAAAGAAAGAGCGAGAGAGAGAGAGAGAGAGTGTGAGAGAGAGAGTGTGAGAGAGATGTGTGTGTGAGAGAGAGGAGAGTGTGAGAGAGAGAGCGAGAGAGAAGGGAGGTGTGTGTGAGAGAGAGAAAGAGAGTGTGTGTGAGAGAGAGCGAGAGAGTGTGTGAGAGAAAAGAAAGGAGAGAGAGTGTGAGAGAGAGAGAGCGTGTGAGAGAGGGAGAGAGTGTGTGTGTGTGAGAGAGAGAGAAAGAGTGTGTGTGTGAGAGAGAGAGAGAGAGAAAGAAAGAGCGAGAGAGAGTTAAAGACGGTATTAAATGCAGTCTTTGTTGAAGCAGCGGGTTGAAAGCGAGTTTTGAAGACGGAGATCTTGGGTTCCCACGCCCACAGAGGACACTAAGTTCTTACAGACGGCTCTTTGTCCTCTCCTCGTTCTCTGCTGCTGCTACTTGACGAAGACATTAAAAAGCTTCCTAGCCACGCTAATCGAGCCCCATTCTTCATCTGCATCCTGTCTGAGTAAAAATACGAGATGTATGTGGCTTTAAATGCCGGCCGAGCCGCGTGCACTGAATTATAAACACCTATAAGTAGGATGAGGGCTTTCAGGACAGCGGCCTTGACCTTCAGCAAGCCGGAATTAGTGTGACTCAAACCATATGACCACGCCGAGTTCTTGGGGAGTATCCTCTTAAACAAACCCACAACAAAAATCATCGCCAATAGAAGTATGATGTCACTTAGATCTCCTCTTCATCATCTTCATCATCTTCATCATCACAGTGAACAGTACCGATATATCTTACGCGCTTAAACAGAGCTCTGAAAGCTCTTCAGTCTTCCCAAGGGCTTTGTTCAGGGGCCGCTGCTGTCAGGTGACTTTATGAGAAGCGCATGTTCTCGCTGCGTTCTCTGTGAACTTTCCCCAATTAAATTCCCCCAAGCAGCTTTTCAGCACGTTATAAAACCCCCTTTTGGTTGAACGCGCCCCTCCCTTTTTAATAAAAACCATGGGTTTTGTTCAAAGAGAAGGAGGAGTGGTTTTACACATTAATATTTTTTTAGTAGTGGCACGGTTGGAGACCTTTCGTCTAATATAAAGTATCGAGGTCCCCCCCGCAGCGGGCCAACAGGGGCGCCGCAACCCCCGCGGGGCCAGCCGCCTTTTTCTCTCAGATGCAAGGAGTCACAAGATGGAAGACTGAAGGAAACAATACATACATGTCCGGAGACAGCTGCGCGGAATTAACCTCACACATTACACTGACATGCTCGGGACTGGGGAACTTCATGTGTTCAGACTTTTACATCATGCTAATCCATTCACTTGGGGGATTGGAGAAAGAAATGCTAGGAAGTTAAATATTACTTCAAGCTGATGTTCCCAAGGTCCTCGACGGGTTTCCACCTTATCCGAGTGTCCCCCGCCTTGTGATCCCTGGTGTAGGCTCCAGGCTCCCCGTGACCTGCTGTCGGATCAGCGGTGTGGAGATGGATGGATGATGTTCGCAGTTCTTGTGAACAGATGGCTAAGACCAGCTGTGTTCTACAGAAACCCCACATGAGGGGACATGCAAAACAAATCCAAAACACTGTTTATAGTAGTAATAATAATAATAATAATAATAATAATAACAGTAATAATGTAGGCGGGACCTAAATGCTGGGTGAACATTACTTCAGTGTTTAAAGTGGAACTGGGTCGATGTAGAACTTTAGAAATAAATGAAGGATTGTTGGAGTTTCCACGGAACAGATCTTTTAAATTGACTGTGAAACAGAGAGCTAGCGTTGTCGGGATTTAGCATTGTTATTATTTTTGTTTGCCGTCTGCGTGTCTGTGCTCGTTCTAGTCGCTAAGATGTTCCCGATCACAGTACGGTTCTCCTTCTCCAGATCCTTTACGTCAGAACCCGAGACTAAGACGTGCTTCCACTCTGTCTGAACACCTCGGAGACGTTCCTCACAAACTGAATGATAAACCTGTTAAAAATGTCAAACGTTGTTTTTGGGAAATGAACTTGACAAGAAAACCCAAGAAACATGGTCTTTCAGGCGTAGATCAAATGCTAGCTAAGCTGTTGGTCTGGAGCCAGAAGAGAGGCTTTGCCAAAGAGCTTGGCAGATTTGTAAGGTTTCACACCAACACACACACACACACACTCGCGCACACACACTTCTAACGTAGTGATGCAAAATGAAACCCTACAGCTTCTTCTCGCCAGGCCAAACCACAGTGCCTGCTTGAAAAACAGCTCCACGGCAGATCTCTGCGCCAGGTCCGAAACGTTCCGGTTCCAGTTTCCTCTTCTTGATAGCGTTTTGTCAGTTGCAGTAGCAGTGCACATTAACACTAACTCCAGACTGACTTGCTCTGGTTTCGGTTAGAAAGCCACAGTATGAACGATGGGCTTTGGACTTTGTTCCGCTGGCCCAAAGCAACGAGTGATTCAGAGTTTCCTCGTTTGAGTCTCGGGTCATCGCGCCAGAATTCCAGCAGTGTTCTCTGGCTCGGACTCGCACATACTCCGTGAAGCTTCCCATTTTCCTGAAGGTCATCAAATGAGTGATGAGGCGACGTAAGGCGAGGTGTTTTTAGAACCAGGATTACGGGGGAAATATTCGAATTGGGTTTTGAGATGAAGAACACACGTTGACGTGATCTCGCCTTGCATCTGACCGTGGTGGATATCCTAATCACCCGACTGTAAACTTTATCGAATATATTTATACTACATTCATGGTGGAGAGTTCTCACCGTCTCCACTACAGCTCCCTCTGAGTTTTATTACACATCCATGGTTTTAAAAGTCTTGTATCTGAGCTTTGCCTTCCTGTGTTTGTATAACCGAGTTCCACATTTAGATGTTTACCTTGGATCCAAGCGCTTGTTTTTGTATGAACTGGTTGACTCAAGGCCCTTCCACACGGTCTCCATGAGACACACAACAGTGTTTGTGCATGTAGCATCTTGTTATTTCTTTAGTGGTGTATTTGTGTTTGGGATGGCAGATCTCTACACGCTGTAATGGTTTAGTTGAACTTTTAGAAAGTGTGTCCTTTCTGTTAGATATCGCACGTCTCAGCTAGTTAGTGGTTTATAGCTTTACCTTCCTGTAACTTGAAGCCCACTTTAAACGCTTCCCTTGGGTCCTTCTTTTTATATTTCCCCATTGGCTCGAGGCTGTGGGAAACCTTACACATCTTTACAACCAACAATGTTTGTGAATGTAGTCTCCATAACACTCATCCACGGTTCTGTCCTTGTTCTGAAAAACATCTATCTTCAGGCATCTGCAGTAACATTCCACCATTTACACTGGCTATGGAAGAAATGATTTTACTTCAGGAAGTCCAGTGTAAAGTTGGCACCGCGTCTGAGGAAAGCTCAGGGTTTTGTTTTGTTCGAAACCTGAAAGTTATACTTCAGTGAAATGAACGGTTCTGTCATTCACGAGCCATCATTCTGCTTCATGCACCGCTTTGGTCTTTTATATTCAGTAGAAATCCTAGCACCTGTAAAAACCTAAAGACCTGTTTACCAAGCGGCTACAATCTTCACCAGGTCTGTGCCATGTGATCACGGCAAGAATTCATCCATCCATCTTCTACCGCTTACTCCTTCTTCAGGGTGACGGGGGATCCTGGAGCTTATCCCAGGGAGCATGGGGCACAAGGTGGGGTACACCCTGGACAGGGTGCCAGTCCATCGCAGGGCACAATCACATACACACTCACACATCCATTCATACACTACGGACACTTTAGACACGCCAATCAGCCTACCATGCATGTGTTTGGAATGGGGGAGGAAACCGGAGAACCCGGAGGAGCGGCAAGAATTCAGTCATATAGTGAGATAAATCACACTGAGTTTGGGAAAATGCTTTGAATAATTTTTTTAGAAGAACGATTCGGCTCACCTGTAGCTGTAGCATCTTCAGGAATATCAAAAGCCGATGGCCATCGGAGACAGTGGAATGTTTGGGCCAACGGATCCTTCCTGTTTAATATTCCAGACCATGTAGTTTCTTCTTCTGGAGTCTCAGCCAATCGATGTTCTTCAAAAGGAGGTTGTGGTTAGTCTGAGGTCATTGTGCACTTTTGTCTCATTCAACGCGTGTCATCCGCCTCATGAACCTATTCTACGAACCCTGGACCAGTTCCCCTGACCAGGATGAAATGGTTACTGAAGATGAATGAATGTTGGCTAGCCTGTAGCATCAGCTTCCTCAGGCATCTTATAGCCAGCCGATTTTATTCAAAAGAACATTTGGCTCCAGATCCATTCTGCACATTCTCAGAAATGTCTCTCCTTCATTTGATTATTAAAGCAGGATCTCCATCCCATAATAAGCAGTAAGTTATCTACTTAGTTACGAGTAAGACATTGAACATCATTCAGAGGCACAGCTTCTGTTTACCGTAAGCACCTGTGGGTGTAACTGTGTGTGGGTGTGTGTGTGTGTGTGTGTGTGTATCAATATCATGAGCTATCGTATGCACGATTATCAGCCAAGTTTCCACGGCATTGGTGGAGAATATTTCCTGCCTACGGCTGGACGTCCATTGTAACTGGTTCACATTCTTCAGCTCTGTGGCTTTGTCAAGAGTCTAAGGCTCGAGAGATTTAAGGTCAGAGGTCAAGAGAGTTGGGGTCTAGGCTAAACAGTGCAGCTGACGTGGGTGTGTTTCTTCCTATAGAGAGATCAGCTGGATACTTTAGAGAGGAGTCGCGTGGTAGATGAGGATGATGAGGACAACGAAACTTGTAAATAGATCTGAAATAGTTCTGTCGTTTTTAAACAAATGAACATAACTGATTTATTGAACTGGTTCGATCTGTTAACATTTAGCCTGCTACCATAATTTACAGTGCAGCACTTTCTCCACGACACAAAAGTGTCTTATAATTTGGAAAATAATCCATTTGAACTACCAGATTTGCCCCAAGACATCTCTGCAAATCTTACAGCAACATAATTATAAAAATATATCAATCAATCTAAACACTACCGATGGAAATGAAGTCCCAAAAGTCTTTCCCACACTCGGGGACCTTCCTGAACACAACTAATGGTTTAACGCTAACTGGTTTTTAGTTTGTTTTTTTTTCCTGCCAAAACTGTAGCTGTTAAAGTTCAGACCTTGTTGTCATGGCCAACAAACCACCTTCTTTAGTGTCCTCAAGTGTAAAGGGTTTAAACTTGACTCTCAACACCGCCAGAAATTCCCCTCAGGATAAAAGATGCCAGCGATTTCTTTCTGCTGGTTTATGGTGTGAATGAACTCAATGGGGCAGCTGTTGGTTTTCATGAATATTCAGTGCTCCAGTCTGCAGTGGAGATGATGGGAACCTGGGCCACGACTTTAGGTCTATGGAAAAAAAGAACGCTTATTTTCAGGACCGCTTTAATTGTCTGTGGGAAACCAAAGCAGAACGTGAGAACGTGTGTGAAGGACATTTCGTGATACTGAAAGGTCAGCTGTGTTTTGCCGTGTAGTGTGAGCTGATACGCCTTTGGGATTTAGGAATTTTCATCATGAATCTGCCAAATGAATGCGTTTAAA
>CM022758.1:35448448-35598448 GCA_012411365.1 Ameiurus melas
AACTCACCCCCACACAACTCACCCCTCCACCTCTCACAACTCACCCCCCACAACTCAACCCTCTACCTCCAACAACTCACAACTCACCCCCCCACAACTCACCCCTCTACCTCCAACAACTCACCCCCCCACAACTCACCCCTCCACCTCTCACAACTCACCCCCAAACAACTCACCCCTCCACCTCTCACAAATCACCCCCCACAACTCACCCCCCACAACTCACCCCTCCACCTCTCACAACTCACCCCCCCACAACTCACCCCTCCACCTCTCACAACTCACCCCCCACAACTCACCCCTCCACCCCACAACTCACCCCTCTACCTCCAACAACTCACCCCCACAACTCACCCCTCCACCTCTCACAACACTCACCCCCCACAACTCACCCCTCCATCCCACAACTCACCCCTCTACCTCCAACAACTCACAACTCACCCCCCCACAACTCACCCCTCCACCTCTCACAACTCACCCCCCAACTCACCCCCAAAAACTCACCCCTCCATCCCACAACTCACCCCTCTACCTCCAACAACTCACAACTCACCCCCCCAACAACTACCCCCACCTCTCACAACTCACCCCCCACAACTCACCCATCCACCTCTCACAACTCACACCCCCCACAACTCACCCCTCCACCCCACAACTCACCCCTCTACCTCCAAAACTCACAACTCACCCCCCACAACTCACCCCTCCACCTCTCACAACTCACCCCCCACAACTCACCCCTCCACCTCTCACAACTCAACCCCCACAACTCACCCCTCCATCTCTCACAACTCACCCCCACAACTCACCCCTCCATCTCTCACAACTCACCCCCCCACAACTCACCCCTCCACCCCACAACTCACCCCTCTACCTCCAACAACTCACAACTCACCCCCCACAACTCGCCCCTCCACCTCTCACAACTCACCCCTCCACCTCTTACAACTCACCCCTCACCCTTCCATCCTTGACTTTACATTTTAGTTAAATATCAGGATTGTATATTCTCATTAAGTGTAATTTTTATCCCATTGCCTTCTTGTTAGTTTACTAACTGCCTACATTTCTAGCTGGATATTGTACTTGTTAACTCATTAGCATGATAACCAGCTACCTCGCTATCTCACTAAGTAACGTGGTTATAGGTATCGTAACTTCACATGAGCTTGTAATTATTTGAGAAATATAAATAAAAGTCTCGGCTCTTTAAAGGCGTTGAGGTTAAATCAGTTTTTCTGGGTCTTGTTGTTCAGTTTGTGTTCCTGACGTATGTTCTTGGAGTGGCTTGGCTCGGAGTCTTCGGGTTTTCCTCCATTCCAGTTTTCCTGTTTTACAACGTTTGGTCCACGTGTGCGTCCATGGACTCCAACTCCTCCGTCTGTGTGGACATGCGGCAGTACGGTACGGAAACACGTATAAAACTTTATTAAGTTAAAAATGAGTCAAATAAGTTTGAAAAATTCTATAAAATTCAAAATCATGCTAATAAAATATTAATCAGTTATTAGCGTGTTTCTTCAAGAATAACAGTAACATTATCCCTGGACCTCTTGGTACAAACACTAAACTAAACACTACCAGCAGGAGGCGCTGACGTGCTTTACAGGAAAACATTATTATTCTAAATTAAAAATAACTCCTACGCTGTTAACGTGTACAACAAAGTGACGTATATGTTAAGACTCGTACTTCTGATGCTGTGTATTTTAATAATATATTATTCTAGGTTATTTTTTAATTATAGTTGTGACATGACTTTTTTTTTCTGGCAGGTATTATCCCATGGAACGCCACTCCAGGAGTCGCTTGTGGTGGGACGCTTCTCAAGATCTGTAAATCGAGCGAGGTATTTCCGCAGTTATAACGTTAAGTGTGTACTCGTGGTGTAGGGAATAAAAACCTGTTTCAGCTGCAGCAGGTTGCCAGATTGTTAGCTAGTGGAGTACCACGTCTACCGCAATCCCCCTATCAGAACTTGTTTCATTGTTTGTGTATTATTTAAGGCGTTACGGTAGTTTGCCCAGCTGTTTTTACGGTAGAAGTGTTAGTCTCGTCAGTAGTGTGTGAGATTTTTAGGGGGATTACGGTAGCCGTATTTCTCCAGCAGTAATAGAAGTAAAGTCAGGATACAGAAAAGCAGCAAATGTTTAGTTTTTCTACTTTTTATTGTAATTTTTTTTTTTTTTTAGAAGTATCTGTAAAATACAGAGAATGTTTGTTTTATGTCGTCCTCTGTTCAGTTCTACCTGTCCTACCACCTGTACATCATTGCGTGTGCTGGAGCCGGAGCTGTGGTCATCGCCATGGTAAGTGTTAATGCAGGTGTATACTGACCTGTCCTTTCCCTCTGAACGTCACCGAGCGGTGCAGCACTGTTCTTTCCTCATCACTGTCCCGAGACAGAACAAGTCACGGACCGAACGCTGACCTGATAATCAGGCGTTGGGATTTATTTATTCTGACTCGCATTATTTATTTCATTTCTCTCTCTTCTTCCCCCAGTTCATCTACATGATGGCTACCACTTATAACTTTGCTCTTCTGAAGTTTAAGAGCCGAGAAGACTGTTGCACAAAGCTTTAATCTCACACGGGAATCGAATGGACAGAAATAAATAAATAAATAAATAAATAAAAGAGTAAAAATGAGAAAAGAATCCGAACCATAACTAACGATACGGTGCGTAAATATTAAACCATATCTGTATTTAGCATTTGTAGACCAGGGAGCTCATCAGTTTCCTAACTATCTTTAAAAAACCAGCACTAGAGATCATTTACCCAGAATAAACTAGCTTAATGTCATGTGATGTAATAATCTCAACGCTAGCTGCATTAGCATTTAAAGGAACGGTTTAAGGGAAATGTTATGCTAATTGTTCACTTGCCTTAAAGACGTTTAGCTACACCGTTAACATGGCTAACTCTGTACAAAACACACACTCGTCTTTAGAAACCAGTAAAAAAGCTCAACGTTTCTGCGCTAAACATCGTCTTCTTCACTACAGTTATAAAGATAACTCGAATGCACATAAACCAGCCTCACGTGTAGACCAGAAATATATATTTTATGAACAAATTTGACAGCTTTTATGCTTACGAACAAATAATCAATTAGCATTATGCTAACTTCACACTGACGTCTCTCACACACACACACACACACACACACACACACACACACACCTCGCTTGGCTAAGTGGTTTTTTACTATAAAGAAATTTCGATATGTCTGTGTATAAAATGTGTAAATATTATGAACTATGAACACTATGGTAGAATGTAAGACGGTTTGATGACTTTAGCCTGCGGCTAATACGGTGGTGCTGCATTTTTATTACTCATTAGAAATAGTTTAGTCAGCAAAATGTGTACGTTTGAATTTTCTTGGGAAAAATGTTTGGGAAGAAAAATTGCACGCACGCAAACCACCAACTAGCGCTGTGCTAACTGTTCAGTTACACGCTCGCTAGCAGCCTGGTTGCTCCGGTGTGTCCTGGCTAATCACACGAGGAGGCTAATTTATAAACTTGATAACGATGAGAACAGAAATGTCCCCTGATGTACGCGTCCTTTTCCTGCGCTGCGATGCAGCCAAGTTAATATTTTAACTTCATCAAATCTTTATTTAGTTACAAATTTGTCATAAATGATGGTTGTTGTTTTTTTTCCTCAATTTTTCAATGAATATTTACTCTTCTCAGTATTTCCTTTAACTTCTGAAAACAAATGTAGCCTTTTGTTTTTTCTTTGACATACAAAATAAATGCTTTGTTTACAAAACCTCCTTCGTGTTCATCATCATTTCATCGTCATTAACGACGCCTCAGTCGCATCTTCACTTCAGACGCATGCAGTTTTACTTCACTAACCGTCTGCTTTTGCATCGCTTTCCTGTCTAAATAATAATCATAATCATAATCATTTATTGGGTCTCGGTTAAAATGTGGTTTATTGGGACGTGTGTGTGTGTGTGTGTGTGTGTGTGGACATGTACCTGTAGCTTGTTTTTGGTTGTTACCGCTGGTCTCTCTTGCTTGTTGTGTCTCGACTAAAACCCAGCGTGTGAGCGAGTGTGCGTGTGTGTGTGTGTGTGTGTGTGTGTGTGTGTGTAGGTGTACATGTGTGAGTGTGTGTGTTTGTGGGAATGTAATGATCTTTCCTTGCTTTTTTTGCTTGCTTTTTTCCGTGGTTAACAGCTTCTCTCTCTCTCAGATCCACTACCTTATGATCCTCTCGGCGAATTGGGCCTACCTAAAGGACGCGAGTCAAATGCACGCGTACCAAGACATCAAAATGAAGGAGGAGCAAGAGCTGCAAGACATCCAATCACGTTCAAAAGAACGCCTCAATTCCTACTCGTAAGGACCCTGTTAGTTAACATCGGCAAAAAATACATCAATAAAACGCAGACGCTCTGATCTTCCACCGCCACGACGCTAACTAACGCTGCGTTTACCAGCTAATCCCGCCCTGCTCTAACCCCGCCCCACTCTAACCCTCACGCCCTGCTCCACGCTCCTGTCTTCAGGTTTTCAGTTTCAAACAGGTTTATTATTTTATTTTGATTATTTTAACTTGAAACCAGGAGAAAAGTTCAGTATTTAGAAATGTGTAGAATGTTTATTTGTAATTGAAGTTTTGATTAAAGTCACAGCACGACATTCTGAGCCTTACGACACCGCGCCGTACGAATTATTTCTGATTTTCGTCTTTTTAAACAAACGTTTAGTTTTGATCATAAATACAACGGATTTTTGGGATTAAATATGATTTTTTTTTTTTTTTTTAATTTGGGGGAATCGATTCAAAACCGAAAAAACTTTTACAATTTATACGTTTCTAAATGTATCATGTGGTGAACTGTGATTATTCTTTTTGATTCTCCCCAAAAGAATATAAAACGTCTACCTCAGATGGACCACAGGGGCGGTTAATATCCACTCAGTTCAGTTCAGAGCAATACGGCTGGATATTTTTTTAAAGAAATTACTCTGTTTTCCAGAAACAACCAGCATTCAGTAAAAGACCTTAAAAACCATTAAAAAAAAAAAAAAAAAGGTAATTTTCCCCAAAGTTACCAGAATAATGTTCATATATATATATATTTAGATTTCTTACATAAAATAATAATCTTTTATAAAATTCTTTCACATTTTCATGACTAAATAAAATTTTTTTTTTTTTTACTGTTTTTCACAATACTTATGATGATGATGATGATGATGATGATGTTGTTCTTCTTAAATTTAGTGGACCAGGTTAATTCCAAACTTGGGAGCATCACACACACTTTAACATTTTTAACACATTACACAAACATTTAAAAACACAAATATTACAGAATTAAACCGAACTTTTCCTTTTCACAAATCATTTCTCTCTCTCTCTCTCTCTCTTTCTTTGTTCTTTCGCGGCCTGAAATGATTGTAATTATTGTAGTTTGCTGTTGTTGTTGTTGTTATTGTTGTATGGGGATCTTTATTTGTTAATGATTCGATGATATACCCATAGAGAAAGTTTTGTTTGTTAGAAGTTTGTAAAAAAAAACCCAACTTGTTCATTTTTCAGTATTAGAATTTAAACAAGCTTACAATTTTATTGTCATTGTATTTTTGTTATAGTGTTGCCTTTGGGTTCATTTTTTTTCCATTAGAAAATGTACGATTGTGTAGAGAAATGAAGTGTCTATTTTAATCACGTGTGTTTTTGTAAATTGGACTGAAATGGTTGAGATTTCAGATTAGTATAAATATTAAATCCACTCGGATGACATCATCACTGATCCAGTATTCATAAACCTCTCTGTTTGATTTAAAGATGATTTCAGGGAGCGGATGTTTACTTCTTATTACTTTTCCATTGAGAGAAAAACCCTGTAGGTTTGTATTGAGGTGTAGCGTAGGCAGCGTTTGCCTTTTTCTCTTTTAGAACGTGACCTGACTTTTTCCGTCGTAGACACAGGTTACACAGGTTTCGTCCCCTGTAGCAGTGTACGACGTGCTGCGTGTGGAATCTGACCGTATTGTTACGGATCTGGAGTCCGTTCTCATTTCCATTTGAATTGTAATTGGTATTCGATGTGTAACTGAATTAGACGATGGCATCCATTGCGCGAGTTTTATCCTGAATCTGGACGAACCGGTCTTATCTGAACAGGTTTGATCTTAAAAGAAATCGGAGGACGTCTCCAGTAAACGTCGGGCTTTATCTCAAGACTTTAAATTGTACGTGTTGATTAGAGGAAGTGGAAACCGGGGGTATTAGAAATAAAACGGATCACTGACGTGACTAACGTTACCTTTTCTCTACGTTTATTTCATTTCACTGCAGTTTATTAACCAGTCTGGGGAAAGTGTCTTTGTTTTTAAAATGAAAAATAAAAACACGTTTTGGTCGGACTGTGATGCTCTTTTCTCTTGTGTCCAATGAAGAATCTGATGAAATAATCAGATATTCTTATGGGTTTGATCGTAATGGAAAGATTACATCATTTAAACGCATTCGAAATAAAATGTAATGATTTGTTTAATTCATTAAAGAATTGTTCTTCAGGTGAAAATCCAGATTCATTTGATTCAGATCGCATTTAACTGAAAAAAAGAATAATCTGAGAGCCGAGCCGCTAGTGTAGTGGAATTCATTCACAAATAAAATATCGTAATAAATTATCATTATTCAAATGTGAATAATATGACAGCAGGTTTATTTGGAAAAACAAGTTTCTAATGAATAAATAAATACAAACATAATTTACTACAAAACACCTAATAAACAATGTTAGAAAAAAACAAACATTTTATAGTCCTATTATTTCAACATTTGTAAATTCAAACGTACGCACTCACACGCACAGTAAAAATAATAAAAGCATCAAACTGACGAATCATCCATCACCAAAACTCGTCCTCGGCGTCGTCGTGGGAAACCGCGGCCATGCTACAGGACACGCAGAGAGAAACGCTCGTTAGAATAAAACTACAGTGAATTTAAAACACAGGATAATTAAATGGAGGTGATGTGGTCTTGTCAGCCGAGGAAAGAGAAGAGCAAGCGTGATTAGTCTGTGACGTGTCAGCCACGCCCACTCGTTACCATATATGTACATAAGGAAAGAGCGCCGGCAGCGTTATGCAGTTAACCTCGTGTTATTTATTTCTGGCGTTGTGCTTTGACGCCGCTTGTTCAGTTATAAAGAAGGAAATCAATCCTGCAGTTCTTCTGACTGATCTAACGTCCTGGTGGGTGTGGTCTCTTCCGGGATGACTCCGCCCCCAAGCACAGGGCACGAGGGCTCACTGGACGAATTGATGAGACACACACACACACACACACACACACACACACACACACACACTTACTTCTCACCTGTCGTCCTTGTGGTCAGACAACACTATTGGTTCAGGACTCTGGTTCTCAGACTCGTCATTCTTCATGTTCTGAAAGAAAAAAGACTGCTGATCACTCACACACACACACACACACACACACACACACACACACACACACCAATCATGCATCTGCAGTCAATGTGTGTGTGTGTGTGTGTGTGTGTGTACCTGCTCTCTCTCCCTCTCTCTCCCCTGCATCACCATCAGCATGTATTTGCGTAGCGGATCGTCCTGCGCCTCTCCAGCCCCTGCGTCCTCCACCGTCTTCACGTCAGTCCTCTCGTCTCGGTTCTCAGTCCCTCCTCTCGTCTCCATCTCCTCCACCACCTCCACCTCCTCTCTACCATGAAGATCATTCTGCTGTAGCTGACAGCAGAGAAAAGTTCAGCTACAGAATTACACGGGACGAGACGAGGCTTCTGTTTCACAGAAACGATTTTGAGACTCACTGACCAGCTCCAGTTCTCTCCTCTCCTTCTCCTGAGCCTCCTCTCTCTCCCTCCATCTCCTCTCTTCCTTCATCCTCCTCTCCTCCTGCCACCTCCTCTCTTCTTCCTCTTTCATCCTCTCCTCCTCCTCCTCTTCATACTCATTTCCAGCAGCTGACTGGACCACATCTGGATTAAGTAAGTAAGTAAGTAAATAAATAAATAAACCAACCATACACAACATGGGAACGTTTGGTACCAGGTAGGTATTTTAACCCCTTCATGGCTGTACAGTAAATCACACACACGGCTGGAGGGGTGGTCTAATTAAAAAGCGCTCGCTATAACAGTGATTAACTGATTTTCTGACTCACCGTGTTGTTCCACGTAACAGTGTGCGTCCTCCATTTGCTGCTCTGAACAGTAGGCGAAATCTGCAGGACAGAATACGCGCGTCAGGATTAATCGAACAGATCATTATGATTAGGGGCCAAGCACCGTAGGAGCGTCTTCTGGCTCAGGGGTCTACTGAAGCCCGTAGAACCGTCTGGTGAAAACTTGTGAAATTTGGCACACTGATTGGGGAGGGTCTGAGGAATGTTCTGACCAAATTTGGGCCAAGTACTTCCAACACACTAGCGCCACCAACGGGTCACATTTGGGCCGAATTTGGAAGTAGGTTTACGGTCATTAACTTTGAACCGAGTTTCCGAAATTTAAAAGCATCCCTGGATTCGGCGAGGCGAGCTCAATGACGTCAATTCCACCTAATTATATTCTCTGCAGTTTTTAGCTATTCCTCCTACGAATTGTGTCCAATCATCACCAGATGTCGTCTACACAGTACGCCTCACAAAAATGATCAAAAGAATGTTACATATATGTTACGATATTACAAACGGTTTGTCTGTAACGAGCCAACACATCTGACGGCGAAGCCGACAACCTGGACGCGAGACCAGGTGCTTGGACCCCGAGAACGCTGCTTGCAGCTTTAATGAGTGTTTTTATTATTAGTAATAGTAGCAGTGATTTCACATTATGAATTATTATTACCCGTTTGAGGTTCGCTCAGGTCCTGGATGCTGATTTTTTCCGGCTGCGGTGACGACTCCCCAGAGGAACTGGAGATTATTTGCATTTTCAGAGGACTGGAGGAGAAAAATAAATACATAAATACCATAAAAAAAGGA
This sequence comes from Ameiurus melas, assembly GCA_012411365.1. Classification (NCBI taxonomy): domain Eukaryota; kingdom Metazoa; phylum Chordata; class Actinopteri; order Siluriformes; family Ictaluridae; genus Ameiurus; species Ameiurus melas. Next base: position 35,457,463 of record CM022758.1, read on the forward strand.
TATTTATACTACAGTGTGTTCTTATAGACTGGAAACAGTACTGAGGAGTGTATTAATTAGATAATAGAGATGTGTGTGTGTGGTGTGTGTGTGTGTGTGTGTGTGTACCTGCAGTTATCCCGGGCCGTACTCTTCAGCTGAGGGCTGCTCGGTGGTGTGATGTGTGTGTGTTCTTCTGAACTGACCGCAGGAATCGGAGACACTTCTCTCTGAGAACTCAACCCTGAGAAAATCGCTTTTAAACCACACACACACACACACACACACACACACACACACACACACACACACACACACACACACACACACACACACACGGTTTGTTGTGCTGTTATGAGAACATAAAGTATAATGAACTAGACTTCGTTACCACCAGGATTATTTTTCTCTAACAGCACGTATACTATTTATCCGTTTAAAGTTATGTTTACGTTGTGGAACGTTGTATAATGTATACTGTGCTCACCTTGCTCAGTGTGTGCTCTTGGCTTGGTCTTGGAGGTGCACACTGGAGTGGATGAAAGGCGTCTGATTGGAGGAGAGCCCGCTGTGGGTGGAGTCATCTGACCTGGCGGATGCTGGTTCGGTTCTGTCGCTGTGTAAACGCCTTCCGTAACGACTCTGCTTTTGGGCCAAACGAAGGTCGCAGGCGCACAAGGGGGCGGAGGTGAAGTGCCCTTGAATGGAACATGAGACGCGACCCCTCTCAGTCGATAGCTTCTGTACGCCTCCTCCAAAGTCTCCGCCTCCTTTTCCAGCTGCTGAATCCTGTTTAGAGCCGTTGCTACTACATCCTCGCCCTCGGTCCGCGAGCGACGGCGCCCTCTGGTGGCTAGTCCTGGGTCACACTAGATCGTCATGGTAACCCTCAACATAAACATCGTTAGGAACCACTCTAGCAGGGATCAGATCGAGAACAGAGCGGTCCACGAGCGAGGGTTTAGGGTTGCGCAGAACCTCATTCTCTAGAGCTGCGGGAAAGATCGTGGAGAAGGAAACACGGGAAAAAGAAGAGAGAGAAAAGGGAAACGGGGAAAGGTTCAGTGGCAGGTAAACATTTACAAGCTTGAATTTAAAGAGACACTACAAGCATTGCTCAAAGATATCGCTGCTAACAATGAGAAGAAGCTGAAGAAATAACAGCACTGAGCGGTGTCGATCGTTCCTCAGTGCACAGGACAATAATGGACATGTGAGCTTCCTGAGGATTTTTTGGGAACAGAATGGATGCATTATGGGAAGGAGAAACTCCGCGTGTGTGCCGGACCTTGCTGTGTGTGTCTCAGCTGCTGTTTGATCTCGTCGGTGTGTGTGGACATCCACCTGGTCCTCTCCTCACACTCCAGGAGCTGGGCCTTTAACTGGGCACATCGCTCCACCTGCAGGATGGAAACATCAGTGATGCTGCAATTTCACATGAACAAACTCAAACATTCTCCATCATTCACCGAGAGAGAAAAGCGGGAGTCGGGACGAGAGCGCTGGCCGAAACATTACTGACGTGACATGAGGGGAAGGGGGCGGGGCTTCTACAGTGTGAATTAATATTGTACGTTAAAAAAAAACAACTACACAACTGTCAATCATTCCACATTCCCGTGCTGATTGGCTCGTTTGTCGCTTTTTTTTTAAAGTTTCATTTTTATTGAACATTTCTGCTGAACATTTCTACAATTCTACGTTTCTTTTTTATTGAACATTTTTGCTGACCTTCTGATGAACCATTTCTGCTAACATTTCTAATAACCTTTCTGCTAAACATTTCTGTTGAACATTTCTGCTAAGCCTATCTAAATCGCCTTTTCTGTTCTGTCCTCCCCACCCTTTCACAAAAATACAAACAAATTGAGCAACAGCAGTAAATATTCACAGGTTTTTTTCTTTTTATGCAAAGGAAAACAAAATTGAGCCCACAACCCGCCCCTCCGGCTCATCATGGCTACCCATTAACTGTCACTGGTTAAGATATTATAAAATTCAACAACAGGCACCAAACTTTAAGTGGGTAGCGTCTGTAACTCCTTAAAGTATGCTATAAAGGGATGCCATTTATGAAAAAACTTATCTGTCTTCATCGTAATATCTTATTTTCTCGAATTTTCAGGAAAAACAACACGCCCTCTAGCTTATCTCACTGGGAGATAGATGGGTATTTAGGGTGAGCATTTAAGTGAACAGTAAGGCGAAGGACGTCTTGCTATAAGGGATGTGAAAGCAATAACATCCTTTTGTATCGAGCTCAAAGGAATTGAAGCTTGAGGAATCCCAAATACAGCAATCAATGGACAAGGCTTTAAATCTACCCTGAGAATAGTGGACATGATGGTAAAAAAGCCAGACCAAAAACCATGGAGTTCAGGACAGAAAAAAAACATATGGCCAAGATGACCGGGAGAGCCACGAATTTATCACACTTGTCCTCTACATCCGAATACATCACAGACAATCTCGACTTGGACAGATGGACTATTTAAAACGTTGAACTGTATAAGTCCAAGACGAGCACAAGAAGTGGTAGACTGTACCCTCCCTATAGCATGTTCCCAACACTCCTCACTTATCTGTACTCCTAATTCCGTTTCCCATGCATTCTCGACCCACTACCTTGCGTCAAAATAAAATCATAAATCTTAGAATTCATTCCTCTCTGATGTGGGTTATTTGAAAACAGGTCTTCCCAAGCCTGTTCAGGAGAAGCAGAAGGGAAATCAGGAAAACATCTAGAAACGAAATTCCGTATTTGAAAGTACCGAAAGAAATGCGTCAAGGGGAGATCGTAAGTGGATGCCAAATTGGCAAAGCTATCAAACACACCATCAGAATACAGATTTTTAACTTGTTTAATACCCTTGTCATACCACACTGAAAATGAGGAGTCCATACACGATGGGGGAAATAGATGGTTGTTCACTAAAGGACACAAAGAGGATGCACCTACAAATTTAAAATGTCGTCTAAATTGATACCAAGTCCTAAGTGTGCTGAGGACAACAGGGTTATCAGTATATAGGGAAAGTTTTGTACGTAAAGGGGAGTAAAGTAGAGCAGGTAAAGAGGATTCCCTACAAGAAGATAATTCCAATTTAGACCAAGTTTATGGATGTGTGCAGCCCAGTAATAGAATTGAAAATTGGGTAATGCAAGTCCTCCACTAACTTTACATTTCTGCAATAAAGATTTACTAACCCTTGGTGGCTTCCCTCCCCAAATGAATGTACTAATTATATTCTCCAATGAATCAAAGAATGATTTTGGGAGAGAAAGAGGCACTTGTTGGAACAAGAAAAGAAATTTCGGTAATATATTCATTTTGACGGCGTTGATCTTTCCAATTGGGGAAAGTGGTAAGTGGTAAATTCTGAATGTTAGATTTAACCTTTGAGATAAGAGGAGTAAAGTTAGCTGATAGAAGATTAGATTGAGAACGAGTCACATTTGTCGTTTAACACGTGTGTGTTTGAGTGGTGACCCGTACTAAAGTACTCCAGAGTTCCTACGCGAAATGCGACAAGGTTGGGCAGTAACCGACTCGCTAGCATGTTCTCAAGCCAATCCTCCGAACAGATCCTCCATCAGATCTCCGCATCAATCCTCCATCCCACTCCAGTCTTGGAGATCTGGTAACCTGTACTACTCTGGTAGTGTTCAGTTTTTAGAGCAGAAATTCCAAATAATGCACAAAACCAGATTTCTAGAAACGTTCAGAACGAGGCTAAAGAAAGATCAGTAGCTAGCCCACGCTCATATCTTCATGAAGGATGAGAGACTGCACGGTTTCCTCCAGTACCTCCTGCGCAAGCTGCACGTGAAACACCTGCTTCTGGTTCTGGAACTCATCCAGGTCCAGACGTCGAGCCGCTTCCAGTCTTTTCAGCTCCACCTGCAGCGTCAGCAGCTCCGGAGATGGAGCGGTCAACTCTGGAAAAAAAGCCACACCATATACACACACACACACACCATACAGCCACCACACACACACACACACCATACACACACACACACACACACACCATACACACCACACCATAAAGCCATCACACACACACCATACACACATACACACACACACACACCATACAGCCACCACACACACACCAAACACACACACACCATACACACACACCATAAAGCCATACACACACACCATACAGCACCACACACACACACACACCATACAACACACACACACCATACACACACCATAAAGCCATAACACACCATACACACATACACACCATACAGCCACCACACACACACACACACCATACACACACACACACACACACACCATACACACCACACCATAAAGCCATCACACACACACCATACATACACACACACACACACACCATACAGCCACCACACACACACCATACACACACACACACCACACACACACACACACACCATACATACACACACACACACACAATCATGCATTCAACTTTGTGTAGACAATTTCCAAAATGAAGAAAACCACCAGAAGCTCAGCTCACTTTATTCTTATAGAAATCATCAGCTGTGTGTTGTGTTGTAATTCATAAATAAAGTGTTCCAATCCATATAATAAGATTCTGTGTGATGTGCTGAATGATTAATATTAAGTAGATTATTCAAGATCAGTTATAAAACATGTACTCATACTCAGATTTAAACAAAAAGAAAAGATTTGTTGCATCCCTACTACTACTACTACTACTAATAATAATAATAGTAAGTGGAATAATTAATTAATTAATAATAATTATTATTGTTGTTATTATTATAATTGTTTATATTATTATTGTGGCTATTATTATTGTTGGTACTATTATTATTATTAATAATATTATTATTGTTGTTATTATTATTATTAATATTATTATGGTTGTTATTATCAATATTATTGTTGTTTTGTTGTTGTTTATTATATTATTATTAATGTTGTTGTTTTGTTATTGTTATTATTAATATTATTGTTATTATTATTATTATTAATATTATTATTGTTGTTGTTAATAATAATAATAATAATAATAATAATAATAATAATAATATTATTGATAGAGTCTCTGTTTCTCCTTCTGACTTTCCTCCAGCTTCCTCTTCAGCAGATGAACTTCAGCCTGCAGCTCCATGCGATCGTTGCGAATGGTGGCGTAATCGCTAGCAGCCTCTAGTTTCTCTTTAAGCGCTGCGTTCTGCTGCTCTAACACACACACGTCCCTGCGCGCCACTTCCAGCTCCTCCTACAACACAACACTTCCTGTGAGACACGCAACATTCAGCTGGTCTGTTTCAGTCATTTACAGTACAGATCCCTCGAGAGGGGGCGGGGTTTACGCTCAGGCTGTGTGTGTGTGTGTGTGTGTACCTGCTTTCTGGCCAGTTCACTCACGACTCGTTCGTATTCCTCTCTCCTGGCGTCTACGACTGCAGCTTCCCTCTGAATCCTCGCCGTCTCTTCTAAATCACACAGAGGAAACAGGGAGTGAGAGGAAACCCTCGTCCCTCGCGCTCGTGCTCCAAACGTCCTGATAACCCACAAACACCTGTATTTCTGTTCTCGTTTTCCCTCAGCGCTTCGGTCCTCCTGCCGTAATCCTCCTTCAGCTCCAGCTGATGTCTGAGGAAAGCAGAAGAAGAAGAATGGCATGAACACTGAATGCACTGAGGGTCATCACTGTGCTGCAGCCGCGCAGAAGCGCAATCACTTCACCTGGGACCATCATCACAGGTCCATAAAACTATATCTACTCTAGAAAATTAACCAACACCTTCTGACCAATCAGAATCCAGGATTCAGCGTGTGTGTGTGTGTGTGTGTGTTTGTGTGTATAGATATACAGACACTTCTCACTTCCTGATCTCGCTGTTCAGCTTCAGGTCGTACGTTTCCTCCATCTTCCTCACCTCCAGCTCTCTCTTCCTCAACAGCTCCTCTGAGCTTCGCATCTTCTCCTCATGCAGCTTACAGGACCTGCAACACACACACACACACACTAGCTAGCAAGCTATGTACACGGCTTCTCACAATAGCTAGCTAAAAGTTGCCATGGAAACCACACAAATATGAACCAGCGAAGAAAATGCTAGACAGGAGAAATGTCGAAATGCTCGGCTGTAAAGTCTTTTCACAAACTGGATGTAAAACCGTTCTACTTCTGACTTTTTACTAAACATCAATACCACAAAAACCTTTACTCAGTTCACTCACAATCACGTGCTCATGTGTTCACGACGAGCTTAATCACACAGATACCTGATGCTAGCTGCGTTATGATCGCTAACGCTCTGATGCTAGCTGTGTTATGATCGCTAACGCTCTGATGCTAGCTGTGTTATGATCGCTAACGCTCTGATGCTAGCTGTGTTATGATCGCTAGCACTCTGATGCTAGCTGTGTTATGATCGCTAGCGCTCTGATGCTATCTGTGTTATGATCGCTAGCGCTCTGATGCTAGCTGTGTTATGATCGCTAGCGCTCTGATGCTAGCTGTGTTATGATCGCTAACGCTCTGATGCTAGCTGTGTTATGATCGCTAGCACTCTGATGCTAGCTGTGTTATGATTGCTAGCACTCTGATGCTATCTGTGTTATGATCGCTAGCACTCTGATGCTAGCTGTGTTATGATCACTAGCGCTCTGATGCTATCTGTGTTATGATCGCTAGCGCTCTGATGCTAGCTGTGTTATGATCGCTAACGCTCTGATGCTAGCTGTGTTATGATCGCTAACGCTCTGATGCTAGCTGTGTGATGATCGCTAGCACTCTGATGCTAGCTGTGTTATGATCACTAGCGCTCTGATGCTAGCTGTGTTATGATCGCTAACGCTCTGATGCTAGCTGTGTTATGATCGCTAGCGCTCTGATGCTAGCTGTGTTATGATCGCTAGCGCTCTGATGCTAGCTGTGTTATGATTGCTAGCGCTCTGATGCTAGCTGTGTTATGTCTGCTAGCTGAATGTCATGATGGTGAGTGTTTACTTTTCAAAGGCCTCCATCCTGAGCCTGAGTTCAGCGTCTCTGTTATGAACAGACTCGATCTGCCTCAGCAGAGCCTGCCGCTGGTCGTAGAGTTCCCTTTCCTCCATCTGAAGTGACATGAACATGCTGATTTAATCCCACAGACAGCTGCAGGAACACCAGGGTGTGTGTATGTGTGTGTGTGTGTGTGTGTATTGAGTCTGTACCCCTCGGCTATACCTGCTGCTGTTTCTGGAGTCTCTCGATGGCGTTCTTCTCTCGGTTCATCAGTGCCTCAGACTTCATCTCATAGTTTCTCTCCAGCTTCCGTCTGACCTCCAGCACCTCCTGCTGGCACTTCTCCCTCTCCTCCACCCGCACTCTCCTCATCTCCACCTCCTGGAAATGCTCCATCTGAAACAGCGCACAGCAGATGCTCACATTCACTGCACTGGAGTGTTACTGGGTCTGACTTGAGGTCTGACTTCCACTAGAGCTATTCCTGAAGATGAGTGAACAAATTCAGATTATAAACTTCAGACTGCATGGGAGATGCAGGAGATAAAGATGGAAGAGATTGTGGGAGGAGGTTAGGTCTGATGTTCTGAGTGATGCAGATGGAAGAGATTGTGGGAGGAGCTTAGGTCTGATGTTCTGAGTGCTGCAGATGGAAGAGATTATAGAAGGAGGTTAGGTCTGATGTTCTGAGTGCTGCAGATGGAAGAGATTATAGAAGGAGGTTAGGTCTGATGTTCTGAGTGATGCAGATGGAAGAGATTGTGGGAGGAGGTAAGATCTGATGTTCTGAGTGATGCAGATGGAAGAGATTGTGCGAGGAGGTTAGGTCTGATGTTCTGAGTGATGCAGATGGAAGAGATTGTGCGAGGAGGTTAGGTCTGATGTTCTGAGTGATGCAGATGGAAGAGATTGTGCGAGGAGGTTAGGTCTGATGTTCTGAGTGATGCAGATGGAAGGCAGAAGCACACAGCACCTTGGATCTGAGCTCGGCTTGTGCTTGCTCCTCCATCTCCTTCCTGTATTCAGCAAGCTTCACTTCCACCGACGCCCAGCGCTGTCCTTTCTGCCTCAGCACCTCGTACTCTTCATCGATCACCTGCATCTTCCTCACTGTACACAACACCAACACAATCACTCCATCTACCTGTCTGTCGGTCTCCATCACCCCATCCACCTGTCTGTCTGTCTGTATCACTCCCTCCACCTGTCTGTCTGTCTGTATCACTCCATCCACCTGTCTGTCTCTATCACTCCATCCACCTGTCTGTCTCTATCACCCCATCCACCTGTCTGTCTCTATCACCCCATCCACCTGTCTGTCTCTATCACCCCATCCACCTGTCTGTCTCTATCACCCCATCCACCTGTCTGTCTGTCTGTCTCCATCACCCCATCCACCTGTCTGTCTGTCTCCATCACCCCATCCACCTGTCTGTCTGTCTCCATCACCCCATCCACCTGTCTGTCTCCATCACCCCATCCACCTGTCTGTCTGTATCACTCCCTCTATCACTCCCTCCACCTGTCTGTCTATCACTCCATCCACCTGTCTGTCTCTATCACCCCATCCACCTGTCTGTCTGTCTGTCTCCATCACCCCATCCACCTGTCTGTCTGTCTCCATCACCCCATCCACCTGTCTGTCTGTATCACTCCCTCTACCTGTCTGTCTTTATTACATATCTTTGTGTAGTGTTTGATAGAAAGGTCTCCAGCAGTGAAATGGTCACATGATGAACAGTGTAATTTTGGGGATTCAACTGAACACTGAGTTTAAATGAAGCTCGGGGCAGAAAGTGGAGTTTACCGATAGACCCGGTGTAATCAGATACGTCTGACGTCTGTGTGTCTGCGTCACGCGACTGAAGCCGATGATCGATTAACTCGGAGAGCAGCGTCATTAACAGACCTACAGGGAGAGACAGAGGTCATTATTAACATGTCATATATATATATATATATATAAATAAATAAATGAATAAATGTATTGTTTGGCTTACCTTTCTCTCCTCTGCGGGTATCCATCACCTGTATGGAGTTCAACAAAGAAGATAATAAAAATAATAACACATTTGTTCCTCTTTTATTATTAATAAAATTATTCTTCCTGAACAATGACCAGAGAGACGTGTTTACCAGACTTTTGTACACAGGTGAATGTGGACTGACTCTCAGAAGCCCAAGAACGTCCTTTATTGAAAAAACCTAAAAAGTTATAGAATAATTAAACACGTCAACCAACAATAATGTAAATCAGTTTTTCCCACTACAGTAAATAGAACTCTACCCATCCAGGTGTTCTCACTCTACCCATCCAGGTGTTCTCACTCTACCCATCCAGGTGTTCTCACTCTACAGAGTTCAGGTGAACACGGACGTTAGAGCGTGTTCTCCACTCACCCCAGTGTTGATGTTTACACCTCGCACAGAGAGAATAAACATTTCTGATCGCTCTGTGTTGTTCTGAAACGTCTCTAACGTCTAATCCCAATACACATGACACTGCGTAACCATGACAACAATCATGTGCTGCCTGTTTCACGCTCAAATTTCAACTGCACTGGTACAGTTTCATTTCATTAACTGTTCAGTTCTCCACCTTTACCGTTGTGAAGAAACATTACTGAGGCATTTAAACACATTATTATAATACTTCTATGTTATAATAAAGCCTCTTTTAAATCTATAAAGCCTCTACACACTCTACACAGCAGGGGTGTCCAATCTGATCCGGAAAGGGCCGGTGTGGAGCAGGTCTTCATTCCCACCGAGCAGGAGCCACACCTGATTCCACCTGTTTAATCAGTTGATCTTGGCTTCCAGTAGATTCAGGTGTGGCTTCAGCTCGGTTGGAATGAAAACCTGCTCCACACCGGCCCTGTCCGGATAAGATTGGACACTCCTGCTATAAATCCTCTATAATGCCTCTATTAACTCTACAAAGCATTTATAAACCCCCATTTATTACAGAGAGTTCGGTAGAAATATTGCAGTAATCTGACAATCGGTTTATAAAATGCGATGCATACAAACGTGAACAATTTCTTGAACAAAATTAAGCTTTGTTCACTTTTTTTCATGGCTTCAAGTTTAAGAGTCACACAAAACTGTGCTCGTGTAAACCCAGCGTTGCCGAGCAGCGAGCGGCCTGAAGTTCTGCCGGCGTGAACTATAATCCTGGGACCATATGCACCCCAAATCTCACGTATTTCACGTGTTGTCACATCGAGATGACTCTAGAACAGACGGTGTATGAAGCGCACCTTCTCCTTACTGATGCCACACTCAGGGTAGAACACAGACAGGGTGTATTCATAGCCCGAGCTCTGCAGGTGATCGACCACCAGGCTGTTGGAGGCCAGCACTGAGAGCGAATGGGATTTTTCAGAAGACGCCCGAGGAAGCGTTTCACGCTGAAGCTCCACGATCAGCTGATTCCTGAGCTGGGTCTGGAAGAAACACGGGTCCAACAGGTCAAAGGTTATTACAGGCAGCTTAACAAGTCTGATTAATACTGACAGTGAAACGTCATTCACCGAGACGGTTCTGAGCCCTGTTCGGACTGGATTAGTTTTACACGTGGAAGTGGAGTAATGACCAAACACTACAGTAAGTACTGATAATAAAGCTCTAAACAAACAGTGTGTTAAAAGGCACTGTGTGTAGTGCACGTGGAGTTTTAATGTCACGTGTACACCTGTCATTTATACTGAGATCACACACACCATGGGAATTGATCTGAATTATTATTACTGTTACCATTTATACAAGAAATGAGTTAAAAATCCAGAAAGTGTCAGAGTTTGAAGGTTGTGATGATGATTTGGAATAAACCCTTACAGTGACTCAAAAGGTTTTTAAAGACATCAGAGCTGAAACACTGACCTTCACAGCGTCCAGCACTCCCTTTCTCTTAAAACTCTGATAAAGTCTCTTTCTCAGATCCTCTGCAGATAAACTCTGCTCTTCACCCGCAGACATCCTCAGACTCGGATCTCACACACTGAAACTCACACTCTCACACAGACTCACACTCTCTCACACACACTCATAAACTCATACACCCTCACACACACATCTTTTATCTTTCTCTTTGAATTCAGAATAATCCACAGTCAACAGCTGACCGTTTAAAGCCCGTAACCGACGCTCTATTTGTTTACTTCCGGGTCGTTCATGTTTCGCAGCAAGATTCAATATTATTATTATTATTATTATTATTATTATTATTATTATTATTATTATTATTATTATTATCAACACGATGCGTTGTTGTTTTTAGAATTATTATTATTTCATAATTTATTTGTGTTTTGAGTGACGCTTTGATGAACCAGTACGGCTACACTCAAACACAACACAACAACGCTTTTTTAAATTCATTTCATACAATTCTTTTTTTGTCTTTTTTTTTAGTATTGCTGGGAATCGTGTGTTCGTAATCGTACCTCAAATGCAGCATATTTAAATGTATTTATTAAAATAAAATAAAAAAAGAACTCGTTAAAAAAAAGAAATTAAATAATCATTTTAGTTCCGGGTCATCCTTATGACGTTGCAGGAAGTAAAGCGCGGTAGATGAGTGAAAACAGAGCAGTGATAAACGGCTTCATAACACGGGATTTGTGTTCGATGTGTTTTTAAACACAGCACGAGGCTGATTCCGGGTTTTATTTAACGAGGAATTTCATCTTTCATCAGACTCGTGTTATTAGATATCTGTTTGGAAGGTTGGTGTTATTAGTATAATAATAATAATCATCATCATCATCATCATAATTAATATTGCATTTATTATTGAGCAGCTTCACCTGTCTATCTCTCTCTCTCTCTCTCTCTCTCTCTCTCTCACACACACACACACACACGCACATATGAAATGATTGTTTAATGTCTATATATTTGTATTTAGAGAGAGAGAGAGAGAGAGAGAGAGAGAGAGATGTCCGGGAGCTTTTACTTCGTGATGGTGGGTCACCATGACAACCCGGTGTTTGAGATGGAGTTCCTGCCTCCTGGGAAACCAGAATCGAAGGTATAGATTTACACACACATTAAAGTGGTGTGGGTTTGATTTTGTCTTCTTAACTCATTAAGAGAGATAAAGATGGAGAGGCTCGTGAGGAACCGACTATTTATATCTGCTGTGATGTAAGCGATCTGTATCACAGACGTTCCACAACATTAACTGTAACTCTAAACGGATAAAAAGCACGTGTCGTTCATTAATTCCACGTACAGTTCGAATCCTTAGCAAACTGTTGTGGTATAAGAGGAATGAGACACTTCGACATCGGAAGTGCTGGTATGAGAACAGAGCTTTGGAGTAGGAACAGTACCTCCGCTCATCACACCACCCGTCGCTGATTATTTTCCTATCACAGCACGTCCTGGAGTGGTTTATTCCTTCCAGCAAGCACCGACTGACCAGTTACTTCAGTTCCTCTTTATGAAGATTAGACATTGACCGATGTCTTTTTCGCCTCTTGAAGGCTTCTGTTTGTACGTATTGACTGTATCTGTTTATTTTACCGTCCACAGGACGATCATCGACACTTGAACCAGTTTATCGCTCATGCTGCGCTCGATCTGGTCGATGAGAACATGTGGCTGTCCAACAACATGTACCTGAAAACCGTGGACAAATTCAACGAGTGGTTCGTCTCGGCCTTCGTCACCGCCAGTCATATCCTTCCTGAATTCAAATCCTGGGAGTTAAATAAAAACACACAGCGGTGCAGGTTTAAGACCAGGCAGAATCTGATTGGTCGGTGTGAGGGAAATGTGTTCAGAACATGATTTACGATGTGAATAACGACACTGATAATGTTTTTGAAGAAATGAAACCGGTTAATGAAGTCATCCTTAACCGTGTTTGTTGTACATATGAGGTTCATCATGCTTCATGACGTCAGGCAAGAAGACGGGATCAAAAACTTCTTTAACGACGTTTATGATCTATACATCAAGGTGTGTGGTTTTTATTGCGTTTTCTTGTTGTAAATGATGATGATGATGATGATGTTGTTGTTATTGAACTTTTGTAAAATTGACACTTGGCTTCGTTCCTTTCGCAGTTTGCGATGAATCCTTTCTACGAAGTGAACACGCCGATTCGCTCCACAGCCTTCGAGCGCAAAGTGCAGTTTCTGGGCAAGAAGCATCTCCTGAGTTGATCGTGAAATGTTCATAGCATTTATAAATATCTATTATAGTATATCGGTTCTCCTCGTCTCCACTGCTGATTTAAATCTCCACAAATCTTCTGCTCCTCTGTGTGTGTTTTTATACTTTCAGCCTGTGAAAAACTTTGCTTCTGTACTTTACTTGGAGTAATGTCTAGACTGGTGTGTCTAATAAAACATGTCAGCAGGTGGCGCTCTGACCGCACTTTCCTTCTGCATAACACTCCATCATCTCCAGCAGTGATGTTTACACCTGATCGATCCCAGTCATGTATTTTAAACTGTAGATATTTTTTAAATTGATCCTTTTAAACCTCATGAGCATGATCATTATGGGAAGGAATTTTTTATATAAAAAATATTTTATTTATAAATTAATAAAAAAAAAAAAAAAAACTAAAAAAAAAAAAAAAAAAAAAATTTTTTTTAATTAAAAAAAAAAAAAAATAAAAAAAAAAAAAAAAAAAAAAAAAAAATTTTTAATTTTTTAATTTAAAAATAAAATTTATTTTATTTTTTCATATCCCAAAAGAATATTTAACGTAATAAACATACTAATAAAATATTAATAATAATTCAGCTCTGATCAGGAGAAGGTTTCAGTGTTTACTAATGAAGACTTAAAATATCATTTTATATCACGTCTCAGTACAAACTTGGAATAAAAAAAACAACTGATAGGACCTTGATTTATTTGTTTATTGACAAAAAGAAATCCACGTTTATTTGCACATCTGTATTCCTGGACGATGCACTGAAGCTCTCTGTTATTTCTTTAGGAAACGCATTTTCCGTAACCCTCGTCTTTTACACGTAAAAAAAAAAATATTCTGGGAATTTCATCTAATGTTTGTTACTTCCATCAAATTTTAGGATTTATTTTAAAGATATTCAGTAATGATCTGAAGAGATTTTCCTCTAAAACAGTTTCTCCTCAGCGTCATGGCAGCTCCCTGAGATCAGCAGCACGTTGTCCAGCCCGGTTTCTGCACGCGTCGGCCGTCCCCGTGTTCCCTCGAACACGATCTGTGACCAGACAAAACATCGGAGTTTAATATCAGACACAGAAATGAAACTAAACAAATGCACACAGCAGCTAAAATAATCCAATCATGGCTGAATCTGATTTCAGATCAGTGAGTAAAGTGTTATTAATGTATTAATACTGAAGTCCGACTCGCACCGCTTCAGGAGCTCTGTCGCTCCAAGACACGTCGACGTTCTCCGTGTGCCATCCGTCGTCCAGGCTGTGTCTCTGTTCCCACAGGACGTGCTGGGATTGAGTGTTTTCCGTCATCACGCGGAGCGAGCCTGTCTGCAGCCCCGCGGTGATTCTGTAGCTGAACCTCACGCAGAACGCCCCCTGACGAACACCATCAGTGAGGAGGAGCTTCAGCCTGGCCTGCTCCCTCCAGTTCCCCACAGTTCCTCCGACCGCCATGTAGTAGCGCAGTCCTGACGAACAACACACACCACCGCAAGACACGTGTTCACCTTCTACTTCTTCCTCATTTAAATCCAACAGAACTGTTTGATTATTTCTGTGATTTAAAAAAAGAAAAGATTTCTATAATAATAACTTGACGTTACCGTTCTCATGGTAACGGACGGTCCAGTCCAGGTCGTCATCCTTCTCCTGAATCCATTCACACTCCCCCGAATCAAAGTTACAGTCTGTGAGGAGTCCTGCTCCAAGAAAAGACCAACAACACGAACACTCTGAAACTTCTTCAACTGTTAAATGAACACTTTCCTGACAGACGTAAAGATTAAAGCCAGGTCCAAATCATCACATGCTCACCTCAGCCCGATATTACACATAATAACACATCCAATTTATAACCATTCTAATAGAAAACCCCGCCCTTTAATCATCAGGCCACGCCTCACGCTGGCGCTAGATGACGTGAGACTGTGTGATGTTGGTCATGTGACGTGTATTTTTCCGTGTTTGAGATGAGCGTGTGATGCTTCATGTAGACCTGGCTGCAGTTTACAGAAAGGGGCGGGGCTGCACTTTTTAATGGGGCTAAATGTGACACTCCGCCCCTAAGAGTTAGGAGTTAAGCTTAGGTGTCAACGTCATTACATTGCCACTAACCAATGAGACCAGTTATGAGCGGAGAGACACATGTAGCTCCACCCAAAAGTGCAGCCCCGCCCCCATTCTGCAGGCTGCAGCCAGGACCTTCTCTGATATAATGGACACAGTAGATATAATCTATCAATATTTATTAAGAAAGAAAACTCAGACACAAGACTGATTGTGTATATTTCAGCTCAATTCTATCATAAATTCAGTATTTAAAAAAGAAATGAAAGAGATCTCTTACTTTCCTGTAGAGGAGCTGCGTTGATTTCCTTAAATTCTGTTCCTCTGCCGTAGACGACCTCAGGAACTGTAAGATATTATAACGAATCAGAGGAACAGAGAAAAATACAGAGAGAGAGAGAGAGAAGTAGAGAGTGAGAGAGGTACAGAGAGAGGTAGAGAGTGAGTGAGAGAGAGAGGTAGAGAGAGAAAGATTTATAGAGAGAGAGAGAGAGAGAGGAACAGAGCGAAGTGCACAGAGAGAGATAGAGACAGAGAGAGAGAGATAGTTGATGTTTTAATAGTTATATATAATTATGTAAATATTGAATTATATTAAACTATGTAAAAAGACTTACAGATAAACAGCACACAATCATACTCTCAGTCCTGCTATCGACATCGTATTCAATGTTCAATATATAAATGTAGTTCTTATGGTCAGTCGTGTTGTAGAACTGGAACGTTGTGGCGGTACGCGGTGCTGCAGCCGTCAGTATAAAGCTGAGTATATTGAGGACGTGTCCACGGTTCCTGTCTACACACCAGCTGTTCTGGAGCAGGATAATAAAAGACTAGCATTCACACTCCTCCACCACACCCCCTCATTCCCCCCTCATACCCCTCCCCCCCCTTTACTGGGGTACTTGTTCATTTCAGTAATGGAATTTCCCTCCTGGAAGGTGATGGATGTCTCGGGCTTGTCTCTTCTTGCTACAGTAAACTAATCTCACAGCGGAGCAGCAGAGCCTGGAGAGTAGGCGTGTCACCATGTGATAGAAAATAACGCCTCCAGCTTAGGATTATAAAGTCCTCTCTGTGTAGGACCATACAAATACAACTGAGTGTGTGTGTGTGTGTGTGTGTGCACATTTCCATTTTCCACATTAATATACTCACAGAACACATCTCCTCGGGGGTTCAGCCTCTCACCGTCCACTCCATTTCCTTCCTCCTCCTCTTCCTCCTCCTCTTCCTCTTCCTCTTCCTCTCCGGTCGGTATAAGTGGTGTCACTTCCTCTCCTGGCCCGATATAAACGTCCCCATCGTAATCAAAGGGCTGTAGATGCAGTTTGGGGGATCCGGTCACTCCTGGCTCCGGGATGGCGTTATCAAATTTCCCGCCGAGAATGCGCGGCTTCGAATGGACTTCTGGGATCGCTGTTAAAATCCAACGATAACATTCATGATTGATGTTGGTTTTGTAACATCATCATTCATACTGTTATTGCGCCAAATGATATTTACATCACAGTGCTTTTGAATTCTAATAATAATAATTCTAATAATAATAATAATAATAATGTTATTTAACACACAGAAACATACAGAAACAGAAATGCACAGCTGGTACAACGTGCCGCACATTAAAAGCAAAACCTTCACCACATTGCTGTTACACCACTTCAACTGTTCAGGTAAAACACCACCACCACAACAACAACAACAACAACAAATCAACATGGGATTGGGATGTGAATAATCACATGCTGTGAACGTAATTCAGTTTTGTGCTGCATTACACTTTCATCAGTGCGTTGCAACAGTGCCACACTGAAACGCAACCACTGTCCAATCACAGCCCTCAGCTGATCTTACCTGTACAGAGTCTGATCTAAGATCCAGAGCTGAAGATGTGTAACACTCTGCACACTATCAGCACAAAATACATCAATTTCTCCTAAAATCAATCTCCACCCACAAACACGCCCACTACGTAGCAGCTAAGTGTGATTATCTTTTTGACACGTACCAAAAAGGAAGACAAGATCTCATTATCAGACCAAATAAACGTCTAGGAAACGACACGAGGGTACGAAAGATCAACTTGGCACAGATCTGTCTTAAAGAGCCCGGGAGGGGGAAAAACATACGAATGCATTGTTTTCATGCTAACACAGCAGGGCACCAGATGCGAAGCGCATGCTAAACAGCAAGTGGCTAACAGCAGGCACATTTGTTCGCTAAGTTAACAAGATATTGAAAAATTAAATCCTGGTCACCTTCCCCGTGTTATAAAATGCACCTTTGTTGTTTTTCAACTGAAACATTTTTGGGTTTTTTTGCTCCAATGTCCAACAACTCTACTACTTTCCTTTACTAGCTAGCTAACATACGAGCATGCTACGTGGCTAGTCATCACACCAGCTAGATAAATGAGAAACTGCTAAAGCAGCTAGTGAAGAAGTAAAAAATTATACTAATATTTAAAAAGCATAACCTTCCATAGATTACGTCACCCTGCTGATCCGACTGTACATCTCTCGAGGGGAAGTGATGCGAGTGTATTCAGTGTATGGTGTTAATATATTTATGCTTTAATGACTTTATCCTCAGAGCGAATGGGACGTTCACAGGCAAACCTCAGACGAAAACTTCTCACCGTTATGAAATTCATCTGCACTGCCTTTATCAGTGTCCCAGGAGCTGCTGTGATAAAAGGGCTTTACTACAGGAAACACACAAAAAACACTTTTTTTACGCACACCACTTCCTTCTTTCTGGTCCACATCTTTTGTAGATAGTTGAAAGATTACCCAAACAAAAATTCCTTTTTTTTTTTAAAAGAAAAGAAAGAGTGGTTTTGTACAGGAGCAGTCATTCACACAGGTGTTTTTGTAATCGCAGACTTTCTAACCAGAGAGAGAGGAAATACGACTTCCCCTCAGACTCCTGCTGAAGTGTGAAGTTTAAGGCTAAATCTAACATCTAAATGGATTTACTTCTCTTCTCTAGTGCTCACAGAATTTGTATTTAACACCACAAATAGCTCCACTAGCGCAGATACAGGAAGTGATAATACCATTCAAACATCAACATCAACCTGCCCAGAGACTCCAGAAGAAAACGAGCCATCTGACATGTTTCTGTCGTAAATACTGATGTTGATTTGTGTGGTGTGCATTCATAACCAGCGGCATTAAGAGCACCAGATGTTTGTAGAGTAATAATGTCAGACATTTTTCACTAACAGAAATGACCTCACATCATCGAGTTACTCCAACCAGTGCCCTGTTGACTCCGCCCCTTCTTCTACCTAAACCAGACTGAGTGCAAAACAAAACATGTTCTGAGCAGTTTCATTACATCATCCAGCTACTAACTGGGCAACACCTCCATACTACAGCCACTAAAACCAAGAAGCAGCTAAAGATCTTTACCTGAGTCGGCTCACATGGTTCCTGGTCGTTCCAGCGAGCTTAATGTAAGAACTTTTTAACTATCTGGTTAGATGAGGGGACACCATCTCTGCCACAGCAATGACACATAATCTCTGAGGTGAAACAGTGATTGTGTCTACGTGTGTCTTTTATTATATCTTCAGTCTTTTTATCCCTACGTCTTGTCTTGTAGTGAACAATTTTTAAGGACTTCACTGGTCTGGCATCCCATTCACTTCCCACCCAATACCCGGTGTTCCTGGGATAGACTCCGGATCTGCCTCCGGATCCAACTCGACCCAGGATTACTGGAGATAAACAAGTGAATAAATACTTTCACTATTCAGCTAATATTTTAGTGAGCTAAACTACGTTTTCCTCTTAGCTAATCTATAATTGAGATAATCTATTAAAAAACTATTAGTAAGATCTAAATTTCTGAGTTTGACATTCACAGTCTCCTCAGAATGGTCTTTACATTCATGTGGAGCTTGATCAGGGTTGCCAGGTTTCAGCAAAATCTGAAACCACACAAAGGACCTGAAACTAAACCAGAAAGTTAAAGCTTTGCACTTTTCTTCTTTTTCTCAGCATTGCTGTGGGGAAACTCGTTCGCCGTGGTGCGCACACATTTCTGATCATCTGCAATACGTGGACATTTTACACCCCAGAATTCCCTCTTTCCCACTCCAAACCTTTCCAATATGTCTTAATACACTATATGTACTTTACAGTTTCCCTTTGTGTACCGTAGCTGTTTTCACCAGCAACTACGTTCCAAAAGAAGTCCAATGTAGTGTAAAAAGATCCTTCAGGACAAAGACCACATTAACAAATACCTGTGAACTATAAGCAACAGTTTCCTGAGGTGAAGAGAACATCATTATTTGAAATGTGTTTTTATATGTACTTTGGCTTAAGAATATACAGTACCAGCTCCAAACAGAATAAAATAACGTGATTCTGACCTGAACAGTTGAAGCCACTGCCCCGGAAGCCTTGCTTGCATTTGCACTTGTATGATCCCTCGGTGTTTATACACTCTGCATGACGGCTACATTTATGAGTGTTGGCAAGACACTCGTTGATGTCTGAAAGTTAAACAGCATATAATATAATCATGTAAAACAAATTCTGCTTAACATTTTATCATGGTGTAAAATAATATGGAACATTTGATTAAATAACCTAAAGAATAATCTGATTCTTATCTGTGGAAGACAGGGTTCGTACTTTTACCTATGCAGTCATATTTTCCATTGATGTATTTGAGATCGTAACCCACTTGGCACTTGCAGTAGTAGCTTCCAAAGGTGTTGACACACTCACGGTTGTATGGACACTGGTGCTTTCCCGTTACACACTCATCAACATCTAATTGAAAAAAAGAACTGCACTGATGAAAGAGAAAATCCTTGGTGCTTGGCCCCCTAATAATCGCCATTTAAAGAAGTGAACCACACACACACACACACACACACACACACACACAAAATAACATCCTTGGTGCTTGGCCCTCTAAAAATGGTTAACAATGGTTAATTATTATGAACATTTCTCACACCCAAAGACTGAAGGGAAAATGAAATATATATTATAGTATGTAGTCTATTAAAATGTATATTATATTGTATAGTATATTTAAATGCTACATAAACAGCAGTGCATAAAGATTCGGTGACTCACATTTAAATTTTTACTATTTGCTTATTTATAAATTTCACACTCACCAACGCACGTTTTTCCATCTGAACCGAGTTGCAAACCAGTTGAGGGACAAAGGCAGCGAATCTCTCCCTGAACTTCCTCACACCCGTACTGACAGTGAGCTAGAGAGCAGGTCCTCGAATCTGTCCAGCAACACAGCAAATCAAATAGTACACTTCAGAAGTTTTACATTTCTATAAATATAGCAGGAATTTTTCAGATCGGTTTGGACTTTACGTTTACATTAGATGGATTTACATGCAACTTTAGTAAAAGACTGATAAATGAGGGCCATCGTCTGCTCAGTGGTGGTTTCTTTCCATTGAGGGATGATGTAAGGGGGCTAATACTTTGTGCAGAGTGAACAGATGAGCTATAGTCAGTAACTGTGCACACGTATAGTAAAATGAGTGTATAGGAAATATATACTACTCGTCATTTGGACACTTACTTGCACAAGAGCCATCAGGCATTAACATGTACCCATTGAGGCAGTAGCACATGTAGCTCCCGAAGGTGTTCATGCAGCGATGCTCACATGGCCGAGGCTTCAACCCACATTCATTTAAATCTGAGGATGGAAACAATCATTCATTTACTATCTATCACTAGCTAGCGTCTAAGTTTAGATAAATAAATAAATAAATATATAAATAGCTAAGCTTTTTAAATAGAAGAAAGTCCACTGAGATAGATAACTAGCTAACTAGCTAAATGTCATTATTGAAAATTCTACAAACACAAACTCTTTCCTAGCTTTAACGAGCTACATTTAATAATTTAAAAATAAAACAAAAGAAGTCATAAATTGAGATTTCTAAAACTGTTCTTCAATCAAACATAAGAGAATAACAGTAATACAGTCAGAAGTGTAGGTTAGCGTAGCTGAATTTAACCAGGGAAAAACATAAACATATAATCGTTAGCTGTATTCTGTACTCTTATTTATTTAAATAATTGTTATAGTTAGGTATAGTGCTATAGTAACTAACTAGCACTAGCTATATAAACATCTGAAATGTTAGGTATGAGACAGTTTATATCCAGAGTCAGGACGCAGTCAGAAACAGCTTGCTTAGCTACAGTACATGTACCCAGAGCTAAAACAGTCAAAATAACTAGTTAGTTAGTTAGAGATAGATTTCTATAGCACTTTTCAAGACACTCAAAGCATTTTACAATATAATGGGGGGTGGGGGGTCTCTTCAACCACCACTAGTGTGTATCCTTCACCTGGATGATGTGACAGCAGCTATATTGCACCAGAACTCCCACCAAACACCAGCTACTAGTGGAGAGATGAGAGTGATGTAGTCAGTTCAGAGAGGGAGATTATTAGGGGATGATAGAGAAGGCCAGTGGGGGAATTTGTGCAGGATATTTAATGACCACAAAGAGTCAGGACCTCAGTTTACCATCTCATCTGAAGGACAGCGCTGTTTTTACTGTATAGTCCCTGTCACTATACTGGGGCATTAGACCTCACCCAGACCACAGGGTGAGCACCCCCTGCTGGCCTCACTAATAACACTTCCAGCAGCAACCTTAGTTTTCCCCAGGAGGTCTCCCATCCTCTCCAGACTAAACCCTGCTTATCTTCAGAGGAAACTAGGGGAGAGCTCTGATGTCATCGCTGCAAATCTGTTTCACGCTAAAACAAAAACTTCCTACAAACCTTGACTACACGTTTTGCCAGAGTATCCCGGAAAACACTTGCACTTATTCGGCCCGACACACTCTCCGTGCTTACATCCGAATTCACACTGGGCTGAAAAAAGAGATTTCATTATTAGCAAAAAGATCTGAATGATTTTGATTAGTTTAAATGTTTAACTACTTATAAACAAGCGGTAAACAAAAGTCACAAACTACAGAAAATACTTTTAGTTATGGAATTAGCCAAGCAGCTAAAAATGTTAACAATCAGAAATAGAACAACTTTTAATTGAATTAACATGAAAGGATTTCATTGTGCAGTGCAAGAAGTTAGCTTTAACACTGAGATCTGTAAATATAACATTAGCTAAAGTTAGATTTAGTTACACTACTATATGTACCTGTATATTTGTTCAGCATTTATCTCAAGCTACTGATTCCTGCAAAGTATTAATTTGCTAACAGCTAACTAACCCATTAGCTAGCTACTATGATGTTTGAAGTTCTCATATCTAGTGACTTTTCTTTGAAATTCTGTACTTAAAGCAAAATACATTCACATTTTGAATACATCCTGTACTTTATACATTTTAACACATCCGTTTTAGGGTTGTTGTTTTTTTGAGCAATTTTGTTCCTCATAGTTAATTGTTTTTTAATTGAAAATAATAAAATCCCACTGAGCGTTAAAACTAAAAACGAACACTAAGTTGAAGGAAAACAGCAAATTCTTTTAAAAGGGTCTACATTATATTTTATACAGTATACCTTCACATTGGCCTTTTGTATTTTTCTTCCACCCATAGCAGCACTCCAGACGGTTGCCATAGCGACACACACCTTGAAGACTTCTGACAGATACTTGTCTGCTTTGCCTTTAAAGCAAACAAACACACACGTTACACATTCTCGCAAACACGCAAGCAACATCTTCATTGACACGGCGTATCGGTCAAATAGGGCGGGGCTAATATTAAACTATCTCGGGTTAAAATAGTGCTTTGCAAACAATACTGTTATTAATTATCAGTCTAATTGTTTAGAAACCACAGCTAAGCTAGCTAGATACATAGAAGTGTGCTAATGTTAGCCAGTGAACTAGTTAGCATATCTAGCATTAAAAGCTAACATTGGACAGCAGGTTATCGACATAGTGATAAATTTTAACGTAAAAACTGCCAGTTTTAATTCATGTATGTCATTTAAAACAAGTTATCGGGTTGGATGACAATCACAATGTGAGTTTATTGCTTTAAAAAACAAAAACAAAAACCCTTCTGAAAAAAACAACAGAAATGGTAATGGAAATTCTAGTGGTTTCCACTACAAAGACTAATACAAACATCTGCTAACCATTAAAACCATTACCATTATTAGTCCTTAATGGTATGCACTAGACATAACATGCCACCAATAGAAGGCAACAAATTACCAGTAGAGACCCACAGGGACCATTAGAGTTTCAATTCAAACCAATACAATTCCCATTACAGCCATTAAACAATAAATTCCATAACGATAACCACAAATGACACATTCTATGAGGGTTTCTATAAAACATTAAAAAAAAAATCAGCAGGAACTATTTATTAATTGGATATTTTATCCATTCATTTATTAATATATTTATTATTTTGTTAATCTGGTATATTTATTTGTTAAAGCTTGGTTTATGTGTCTCCCTCTCTGGTTTCTTTTCTGTTTGTTTTTTTCTTTGATTTATTTAACATGCTTTACAAATAAAGCTTGTCCTGACTTGACTGAGTTTATACTATAATTAAAGATGGAGCGTGCAACGCACAAACACAGACACACACAAGTAAAGATAATGAATAACTTGAGTGCAAACTCGGACCACATAAATACAGAAGACTTTATTTACAATAAAAGTATCGTGCATGTTGAATATTATAACGAATCGGACGTTGTGTGTGAGGACGGACGCCTGTTTTCTACGCTGTGTTGGAATGGCAGTAATTAAGCGTTTCTGAGCTGTTTAGGAACTGATGCTCTAACTGGTGCCTGAAGGTTGGGGGAGGGTCATGTTAAAATTACAGTAATTACGACATGCCGATTCTGCTTGCAGACTCGCAAAAAACTCGCAAAAAACTCGCAGACTAGTTGTTGTAGCTGTTTGTTGAAAAACATGCGAAATGTTTGCATTCATCAGCATGTGGGTCTCATTTGTCTTTTATTACAATTGTGTTTGTATTTTTTAGTAGGCCAAAACAATCTACCAGATTTACAGAAATAAAACCGGCTTTACTCTGGTGTTCTTCGTGTTTGCGTGCATACGTTGATAAAACGTCAATCCGCTGCTAAAATTTTCACGGTACAGCTGTTCACAGTACAGCTGATTTGCATTTAGCCACACCCACAAAACTCCATACCAGACAAAGAGAGCTGGAAATGACTGAATGATGACTAAATGGTAAAAGAGCGCCTCCTTAGATACACACTAATTCTCATGCCTTTTATAGGGTGCCATTACTTTTATCCTAATGTAAAGCGTAGTCTTATTTGTGTTAATTTATGGATTTGTTTTTCCTTCAAATCATTAATATGCAGCAAATGTGTTTAACAGAATGTTCATTAAATAGGTGTTTCATTATAATAAATGATTTAAACTTTGATTTGTAGCCGTTTATTAAAGCTTCACATTAGTAAATCTCCTTTTATGGAAATTTACACAAATTCAGGAGTGAACCTAAGATCCTCTTATGAACAATTTATTAAGAATGTTTGAACGAAATGTTTCACAATGGTTATACTTTCAAAATAGCATTTTATTGCCCTTCTTACACGTATAAATAGCTTCATCTGCAATTTTGAAAAGCGAACAATTCCCCAGATGTTAATTCGATTCGTCAGGTAACATAAAATTGGTATCAAGCTAGCAAAGCAGTAACCCAGGCCTTAATACGGTGAGTGGGATCGAACGTGCGGGACGTCTCCATGTTATAAACAGACCTGGAATGCAACCATGATTTTGGTTGTGAAGGACTGCAAGGAATCTGAGAGTTAAAATAGCGTAAAGAGGAGAATACGAGACGCTAACAGGTGGCTACGCTACATTTAGAAGTCCGTCGCTCCTGGAATAACATTAAGCCCAGAGTTAAAATACAAGCTTAGCATGTCAACAAAGCAACATTAGATTCTGTACAGACATTATGTACAGTATTTTCCCATTCTGTTGTTTTCTTAGCATCCACATTATCAGCTAGCGTTAGCTATTTTTACCCTGCATTAATGTTTACATTTATTCTACGTACATACTGTGAAGTTATAACAATAAAGGTAGTGTAAAATCAGCAGCGCCTATTAAACACATTTATATCTAATCTCTACTTCAATAAGATAATTTAACAGCTCATCACATATTAGTTAGCATTAGCATTAGCATCATCTGTTCTTCCTGAGATAAATGTTTAGCAATTAAATTTAATTGACTTTAAATTAATAGCAGTAAATGTGATACAGAGTTGTGGAAACTGTATCGCTGTTTTGCTAATAGCACGTGTTGTTAGTGGTTAGCATTTGAGCTGTAATTCTTCCTGAGGTATATTTAAAGCAAATGTAGTGTTCAAATTCAAATGTAACATCGCAAGAAAATAGCTTTATAAGTATCTTGTTAAACTTTTTTTAAACAGTTAAAGTCTTAGCGTTCATTATTTTTACTAAAATACTCTAACATCAAATTCATGGCAATAAAATGGCGGTAAAAGTAAACGGAGTACATTGGATAAAATTTCTGGTGGGAACTTTGATATCAACATAGCCGACTGTATTTGGTGTTGTCTTTAGAGGCAGCTATGCTTCCTGAGGTAAGAAAAAAAACACCTGAAATCGGGTGAACTTAACGATGTAGAGCTGTAGAAATCACACTATTGATAAAGTCAACAGTTAGCGGTTAGCATTTGAGCAGTAGTTCTTCCTGACGTAAATTCAAAGCAAGGCATGATAAATAAATATAAGAATGTAACATTGAATAATTTGAAGTTGTGTATGGTGTATCGTTTATTTCTTTCTATATTAGTATCTTGTAAAACCGTTACCGCCTTAACATGAATTATTCTCACTAAAGTAGTCTGAGATGTCAAACTTAATAGAATAAAAATAAAATGGAAGGAAAAGTAAACAAAGATCGCTAAATCCATTTTATAATGGAAAGTTTGATTTAAATAAAGCATACTGTATTTAGTGTTAGCATTAGCAGCAGCTATTTCTTCTGAGGTAAACATAAGACATGTTTGAAAACTTCATTGTTTTCAATTAAACTTAACAGAAATACAGAAGGCACTGAGTCCATCCTATCACTAGAATTAAAAACAAATAAAAGCCGAGTCGAACAGCACATTCTGGTGGATTTCAGATCACACACGGATCCATCGCTCAGCTGGAACGCTGCATCAGTGTCGGGTTTAAACCATGAACTCTTCAGAACCTTTACAGGAACACTGTTCTGTCAGTTTCTGATGAAAACTCACCTGTAAGCAGCGAATGCAGGAAAACTGTACAGCAGGAACGTCAGAGAGCCGATCCATGTGCAGGGCTTCATGACTGAGATCAATCTTGCTCTGTCTCTCTCTCTCTCTCTCTCTCTCTCTCTCTCTTTCAGTCTGTTTCTGTCTCTTTCTCTCTCTCTCTCTCTCGCTCTGATTTAAGTTTCAGCCGAAAGAAATACAATCAGAGTCTCAGACAAACGTCTCCAGACTTGTATTGGGATTCTTTCTCTCTCTCTCTCTCTCTCTCTCTCTCTCTCTCTCTCCAGACTCAAATTCCAGAGTGTGTCTGTTTTTAGGAAGTGGGACAAGGTCTAAGAAATAGGGAAGTGTTAATGTCTGTCTTTTTTTAAAACCTGAAATTCCATCCTGGAAGTGATGATGGGAGACCTTTAGCCTGAGGGGGTTCTCTTGCTTTCCCAAAGAAATATGTGGAATGCAGAAATTTGTGACCATTACAGTAGCATTTGTGTGTGTGTCTGTGTGTGTGTGTGTGCACGTGTCTGTGTGTGTGTGTGTGTGTGTTTGTGTGTCTGTGTGTCATAAATGGCATCCCTTTATTGCCTACTTTATGGAGTTACAGACACTACCCACTTAAAGTTTGGTGCCTGTTTTTGAATTTTATAATATCTCTATAACCAGCGACAGTTAATGGGTAGCCATGATGAGCCGTAGGGGTGGGTTGTGGGTTCAATTTTGTTTTTCTTTGTATAAAAAGAAAAAAAACTGTGAATATTTACTGCTGTTGCTAATTTTGTATTTTTGGGAAATGGTGGGGAGGACAGAACAGAAAAGGCGATTTAGATAGGCTTAGCAGTTCAACAGAAATGTTCATCAGAAATGTTTAATAAAAAAGAAACGTAGAAATTTTATGAAGAAATGTATAGCAGAAATGTGTAGCAGAACTGGTTTAGCAAAAATTGTTCAGTAGAAATGTAGAAATGTTCATCAGAAGTTCAGCAGAAATGTTCAATAAAAATGAAACGTTAAAAAAAAAAGTACGATGCTTTAATTAATGTAGCTAGAGACCTCTGTTCTATTTCTGACCCTTGTGGCTTCACACACTTCTTTCTGACCCTTTTAGTTTTCCACTTTCCTAATATGGGCACAGTTTCCTGTCTCTATTAACTCTGAATATCCCTGTTGATTGTTTCTGCTGTTACATTTACATTTATTCACTTGGCAGACGCTTTTATCCAACGCGACTTACAAATAAGCAAAGCGATGCTGTTCTTCTTCTCTCACTATTTAAGCTTCCAGTTCCACTAAAAGACACTGCATCTACCTCTACATTACATATAAGTATACCTCTTTGTCTACTTATACAGTAATTCTTACACAGTGTTGTTTTTTCATATGTTTAAAATGTGAAATGAGTTCTCACTTTGATTATCAGCCTCACCATCTACGTTTTTCTCTAATCACCTGAGGTCAAAGTCATAGCATTCAAACACGAACCTCATCGTCAGCTCTTCAGTCCACTGTTCCCTTTCAAAGGGAACTTTGACGTTGCATTTAGCATAACAGTATGGGAGCGCCTTGCGTGCATGACCGGTATTTGAAGCTTGTGTAAAATCATGACATGATCAGGTGACGTGGCAATTAAGTGCGTCGCATAATATATATATCTGGCACCAAAGATAACCACACCGCCAGCCTTATCTTCAGTGAGACTGCATGTCTGTTGTTTGTGTTCATTTCTACTCTATATTTCTCAATATCTCTCAACTTTTCAATCCCTTTTTTAGAGAAAGAAAAGAGAGTGAAAGAATGAGCGAGAAAGAATTCAGAAAGTGTGTTACGCCTTGTTCCCGTTTCATCACGGGAGGAGACGGACATGCTTTCTGCGTGAAGTGTTTGGGCATTTGTGTTCGCCTCCAAGGAGACAACACACTGCCCACTGTGGTTCACCCTCACTCCTCCTGCACCATTGGATCTGGACGCCATGGTGCACACGTGACCGAGGTCATGTCTATATGCTTTCCCTGATCGCTCTGCTCCCACAAGTTCTAGTGAGAGTTTGCCAAGACTGTCTACGTCTGCTGCTAGTAGCACCTTATTGGCCAGCTCAAATATGGTTCTCAGAAATAATGTCCCTGCTCGACGGGAGATTCCCATCCGCAGGGACCGGGACCTCTCAAGCCGGAGGGCTCATCTATCACCCTTGGCCAGAACTATGGAAACTGTGGGACTGGCCCCTGAGGGGCACCAGCTCATAGATTCTGGTCTCACAAATGAGGATGTAGAACGCTGTTAAACGCTAGAGCACCATCCACAAGGAAATTGTATGCACTCGAGTGTCGGCTTTTTGTCTTGTATATATATCAGTATCATATATATATATATATATATATATAATACTATTTAATAATAATAATAATAATAATAATAATAACAATAATAAGCGAGCGCAAAATTCTCCGTCAGCTGAGGCATTTGTTTACGGCTTACGGCTCAGTGCAGACAGACAGACAGACAGACAGACAGACAGACAGGCCCGTCCTCCGTTTATACACCACAGTTTGTTTTATCATAATTGAATGATTAGTTTTATTTGTCTTAATTTATGAGTGTGTGTGTCGGCTCCCGTTCTTTATTTTTTATATTCTTTAATTAATGTCAATTAAATACAGCAGCTGGTTTTCCCTAAATGTTCTGGATGGAGCTCCAAGTCCCTGACCAAGAAAACTAGCATGAGGATGTGTTTCTGATTGAGACTCCAAAGCTCTTCTAGAAGTGGCTCTGGATAAGGGCGTCGGCTAGATGCTGTGAACGTAATAAACATAAACAGTTTAAACTCCACAGTATGTTCCAGATCCAAAAACATGCAGTAATCCATGCGGATTATAGGATTTGAAGTCGATCAAGTCAAGGTTTACATTAGTTAGTCTTCTTTTGTGTAAATTGAGACTCAGGAGCAGGAGTAAGATATGCTAGGTTATTAGCTGTAGATTAAGTGCAGCAGACTCTCTTCAGAAACACACAAGCATCGAGTCAAGCAGTGTCTTTATACTCGCTGTCTCACAGACCGCTGCACAACTGCAAAGCCTTGCCATCCTCTGCATGTGACTCCTCGACATAACGGCATGCGAACAAGAGGATTGACCTTTGACCCTGATATTCTCCTCTCCTCCTGCTGTGCTGTGACCCTTCTGATTTACCCAACTTTTCTTAGAGTCTGATATACGATACATTATTAGATTTAATATTATGTGAGTCCAGAAGAATAGTTTCTGATCATTTCTGTAACTTTGATGCTAAATTCTTTATGAAACTTGACTCTGACACCAGAATGTCATTTAGTTCAGGGGTTCTCAAACATTTTTACAGCCAGTGACGCCTTTACCTGTAAAATAAATTCAGCGCACACACACACACTCACTCACACACACACACACACACACACACACACACTCACTCACACACGCACACACACACACTCACTCACACACACACACACACACACACACACACACACACACACACACACACACACACACACACACACACATGCACTCAGTGTGTCTCTTAAGCATAACATGAATATAAAAAATGTGTATAATAATATTCCTGCTATTTATTGGAGCTGAGGTTTTGTACTGAGGTTTCCACTGACAGAACACAACACATTAGATTAGATTAGTCATTAAATGGACACAATCTTTAGAGTTCTTCAGTTATTGGGGTCTAGATTAAACCCATAATAAATTATTAAATAAGGAAATAATTCAGTTATGAATACAGTAAAGTTGATGACGCTGAGTTGTGATGTAATGGACACCCTGGAGGTTCCCAGACCCGAGTCTAATTTAAAAACCGAATAATTTAAAGCGAAGAACTCATAATTATCCAAAGAACCCTTACAGAACTACTGAAAAGCTTGTTTTTTTCCTAAAGTCGTAGGTGAAGTTGATGTGCTTGTGGTCCTCAGCAAGGCCATGACATATCAGAAGTTAAAACAAGGGCCTTTACACAAAGCAGGATTTGTGAGTTAACCATCTGGACTTTTCGGTTCCAGACACAAGGATTAGAGTTAAGTCTGAACTTGTGTGCAGTATTCAAGCTTCAGTGTCTTGAATGTTTTACAGACGAAGCGATTGTAGCCAGTGAAGTCCAACTTTAGCCATTGGGAAATGTTGGTATGGCCACACTGAGGTACATGCATACATTTTTGAGGGCCCAGGTGTTGCATCTAGAACTTTCTTCACAAACCAACTTCCGTGCCTGTGTATGTCCTCATCTTGAAGCTGCTGACATGTCCTTTCATTTTGCTGCAGCATCACACACAACATGTCTTTGGCGTGAATGTGTAACATCTCCATCAGCGCTTTTTTATCCACAGCTATGTTTCCAGAGGAGGAAGACTTTGTGTTCAGCTGCTCTGACATGTGAATGCCAGGTATGTACACACTGTTACATCGCCAAACATAAGAGCTTTAGTTTTGTTTGGTGCTGAACATCTATTTGTGTGGTGTACAGTATTCACCCCCTTTTTTTGGAATTATAATGAACCTAACTGGGATTATATACCATTAATCTAGACAAACTAAAGTGTTAATTAAATATTAGATCATAATAAAAGTCTAATCAACACTTTCCACTGAATAGTATTTACAGACTGGATTTCTGCATGAATTTAATCTCAAATCTGGTTATTTCTGTAGACGAAGCATTCATTGTTGTACGCTTCTGGTTTGTGTTTGCTTTTATGATCACTGTTAAAAGTACCCTACACTTATATAAATAAAATAGAATTGAACCGAGTCTGTGAGCTGAAAAATCCAGAAAACTCTGAATAATTTTCAATCCTGAGACCTGATTCATTGGATTTTCATTTTTAGAATTGGTATATCCTTAAAGATGATGGAATTCACTCCATTTCCAGGTCAGGTAGCACATAGTGTGCTTCTCAATACACACACTGATGTTTCCTCGTTTCCTCGCTCCGCCGTATTCCAGCCCGTCACCCGGAGATTGATCAAAGTCATCTTGAAGGACATATTAGTTCTCTAATTGCACCACGAGGAGGTGTGGAACGAGGAGTGAGGAAGCTTCCAGAGGAGCTAGGAGCGAGGATGCACAGGTATATCCTATGCAAAAGTGATTCTTGTCAAAAAAAACCTGACACACGTATAAATTCCCCTCCTCCTTTACATCTGCCACAGTCTCAAACAATGGCAGGAACTCCAACCTCTCATAAATGTAAGTATTTTGCAGGAAGGTATTGTAAAAGAGACTGTTTTGATATAATATATGTTTTACACAGCCATATACATTTCACAGCATTTCTAAACATGTTTTATATTTTTTAGTTTAATGTAGTGGTGATATTAACTGTAACTCAAATGTATTTAACTTTAGATGTAATGTTTTAGTATTGTTTATGTTAAAAATTAATGCAACTCTTATATCACAATAGAGAATGAACTGTAAATAGGCCTAGAGTTATGTCATTTTAAATTAACGCATTGGACATGCACATTATTTTTTGAAGCTTATGCATTTAGGGATAACCAAATATTCAGAATATTATGGTTCAGAACTGCACCACTGTAATGCAAAGTAATTTCCAACAAGGACTGATGAGGAGACCCACAATCTCAACTAAACACAGATGGAAAAGGTGCAGACTTTATGGGGAGGAGGCACAGTGCCAAAAAAAAAAAGCCTGGACGTGAGTTATGTTGAGTTATACATGGAAAGAACTTGTCTTCACTTTGTTTGATACACGCAATGAGGTATTAGCTCATACCTGTCATAATATCATTAATATCATTAAAGTGTCATGTTTTTTTTGTGTGTATATATATATATATATATATGTAATTTGTTGCTGTGATGCACTTGAGAAGATGGGTCTGAAGATAGTTGTGACACCCAAGTCAGATTGCTTAAAAAAATGTGAATTTCAATCTGAAGAGGAAATAAGAAATAATTTCTCACAGATGGAGAAATTTGGGTAAATATAAGGTAAGTAAAAATTAAGTCATGTATTCATTTCATTTGGTGCATATTTGAGGTGCTTTTACTTTTTGAAACCTGTTCCTGACAGTTCAAGAGACTTACTCATCTATTTTATTTGAGGAGCTCTGCTGTTACGACCCAGTCTAGTTTGAGCCGCACAGAGTAACCAGCTCGCAGTTCAGGAAGCCAGGAACGACAGACAAACAGTTTACAATGACAGTGTGGTATATTGTACAAATTGCCAAGTGTAATAATTATATATGTATAAAACTGTACGGGTATATCTTCAGGGCCAAAATAATAAACAAGAATTCTTGGTTAGCGAGCTTTTTTTTACCTAAAAGAAAGACAACAACAATACAAATGTACTTCCCTAACTCCCCAATCCAAAAATAGTCAAAAAGGACCCCACAAGCAAAAAGAAATGGCAGCCATATCTCTACTGCCATTAAACAGAGTGAAAAACATAGCTACAGGGATAACCAAACTCACAGTCAGAACCAGTCAAAAGTTAGAACCAGAACAGCAGTCATAACAAAGAATACTATAAAGACAAAGAGCAACCTTGTGGGCAACAACTCTCTCTTCAAATCTCATGCATGAATGGAAAGGCAGCAAGGCAGGCAGATGCATGGAAAGGCAGCGAGGAAAGGAAATGAGGATGCACAAATAAGAAATGAGAAGCACCCACAGGCTTGAGGAATCAGGGAGGCATTCATTTGTTCAATGCTTAACCGTTCATTTACAGCACACATTGGTGACATCTTCTGGTGAAGTGGATGTTGTGCAGTTAAGGACAATACATAAGTTACTGTATCTGGGATCTTTTTATTGAAATCAGAACATTAATACAATGCATATTAAGATTTTCTGAACTGGAAAAATGTTAATGTACAACATTATATTAATTTTATTGTTTTACTCCTTTCACTTTCTGCAAGCAGCTTTGCAGAGCTCTCCACTTGAAGGCTTTCTCAAAATGATCAAATATCAAATATTAACCAAGATATAAAATAATAATTTGCTGTGATTTAGATAAACAGCTCTGGGGGATTTTAAGAAAAGGTTGTATATTATGCAACTATCTTAATGTAACCAGGGTTAAATGGTCCAGATGGCCAACAAAATGTCTACTTAGATTTCTTTGGTTAGTTAGCAGTTGATACTTTAACTGACCTGTGTGTATCCTTCTGGTGATGGTATAATAGTGCAGTGCCGAGGAGACACAATTGAAATACATCTGAAAAGCGTATCAATGATTAATATTGGGCATGTGTTTGCTACTGTGTGGTGTTACTTCGTTTGTGTAACCACATTGTTAGAAAAGCATGATGTTTGAATGTGTACATATGAGTAGAAAATTTGTTCGTGAAATAAATGAAAACAAATGTTGATTATGTTTTTAGGGGGCCCCGGTTTGCCTTTGAATAAAAAGTTTAGGAGGTAAAGCATTAAAAAAAAAAAATCTGTTTAAAAGAATCATGTTTATTACATAATATTACATAATTACGTAATCCTATCACTTTGTTTATGATGATGAGTTGATGTCTGGGTGTTTTAATGGCTTTATGAAACCCGCACCAATAGGTAAGCTCTGTTTAAAAACAGTGAGGCAGAAATTTCTAAGATCGCAGCTGTGTACCTGTTACGACGCGGCGAGAACAGCATGACAATCCACCTAGGGACATGACGGATAAGGACTACACTTGCCTGTCTCGCCCACGCTCGAGTTCGCCGGAGTTCTGATTAAGAACTCCTGTAACTTAAGTTATATAAGGACCTCCCAAGCTGCAGCCCGACGCAAAGTATTCGTCTAGCAGCTTCTGCTCTAATGTTACTGAGCTCCTATTATTTCTAGAATTAACGCTGTTTACAGAGTATACGTTCTCTTCCCAGTTGTGTGAGTATTGTCCGTCGGATTCCCTTCATTCCGCCGTCCAGCGTTTGTCTCGGTTCACATCGCGTCACAGTACCAGCGTTTGTGGTGTGTAATTTAGACGAACCGGCGGTTTTTCATTTAACCTCACCTCAAGTTTTGTTTTTATTTTGAGAAATACTTCAAAGAGAAGGTGGCTGTCTATAAGTGTTTTATTTATAAACGCATTTATGGGGTTTATAGTAATAGTTAAACAGGGATAACGCTACAGGTGATACTGACATTGTGTCTATTCTGGACATCGTAGACGAAATCAAGTTTCTGAACAAGGCGTGATGTGTATGTTGTGTATGTGTAGAATTATTATACTTATTTCACACAAATGTTGGAAATCAGGCGGTGCGGCCCCGCGAGTCAGGTTGGATAACCCCGTACTCGGTAAGTGTTGTTGTCACGCCATCATTTGAAAGGACTTTGGGTTGGGCGAGCACTTCCGGGTTAAGGGCACGCACTTCTGGGTTAAGGGCTATCTTAACCACCGTAATCTAGCACAGGTGTTTGGTGTGTTAGGTCTAATTATGTTGGCTATTTAAATGCTGGGTTTTCAGAGCACAGCGCTCGTTATTATTTACATGTTTATAATGTGTTAGTAATAGGAGGGATATCTGTTTAAGCTTGTAGCACTATTGTTTATGCCAAGAAGGATTTGCTCTATACTCCATTTGCTTTGAATAAAGAGTTCTGATCTGCATCTGCATCCGACTCCTGTCCACTACGTCCCGTAACAGAGTAATGAGCCCTTATACGGATGCAGCAGATCATGGGGGACATCCTGTATACGGAGTTGAACCGGATCTTCGAGGAGAGACAGAGGGCACTGGACGAAGCGCTGGAGCGGTTCAATCTCCAGGTTCAACTATCACAACTGCAATGAGCGGGCCCATGCACCACGCCACCATCCGCGTCGTTCCTGGGAACCAGCAAACAGCTCGATGAGGAACTGGCTCGAACGCATGATGGCCGACCAGAAACAGCTGCGAACTATGCTACGTTCCATGGCCCCCCCTCGTGCCCTCTATCCCAGCCACAGTCACGGCTCCAATCACAGCCAAGCCTCACGTTCCAGTCACAGTCTCTCAAAATAAAAAGGAATCTGAATTGCGCAGGAAGAAAGGCGAGGGTCAGCTGCAGGAGCCCCAACTGAAGCACAGTGAGAGCAAGAAACAGAGGAAGGAAATGGCAGAAAAAATTAGCAAAATGCAGTTGGAGTTGCAGAGTTTGAGCAGCACTCTGTCTGAAGTGGAGAAGAAATACGTCAAAGCTAATAAAGAATGCTCATCTGTGAAGTTGCAACTACAGGAGACACAGGATTTTCTACAAGAGGAGACACGCCAGAAACTAGCTCTGAGCACACGGCTTTGTCAACTAGAGGACGAGCAGAATTGACTGAAGGAGCTTCTGGAGGAGAAAGAAGAGAGAAGGAAGAGTGAAGAGAAACAGCTTCACTCCTTTCAGACACAGATGTCAGAATTGAGGATGAAATTGGAACAAGTGCATGAGATGGGGGCAGAGCTGGAGGATGAGAGAAAGCAGAAAGCTCTGTCTGTAGCAGCAAAGAAGAATCTGGAGCTTAACCTGTCTGAGCGGGAGGCTCAACTCAACCAGACCATTAAAGTTCGAGATGAAGCACAGAGACAGCTGAAGAAAGTACAGACTCAGTTAAAGGATCAGTTGCGGGATGTGGATGAACTCAGAGCGGTGAGAGATGCGGCACTGAGCAGTACCAAGGAGAATGAACACAAAGTCAAGAGTCTGGAGGCTGAAAATGTGCGGTTACATGAGGATCTGTCTGCAGCTGATCGCACTTAGAAGCAGGTTCTGCAGGAGAGAAATGAGCTGCATGATGAAGTGACCAGCCGTAACTCCAAGATATCTGCTCTGAATGAGAAGTGGAGGTTGGAGGCTCGTATTTCACAGCTGGAGGAGGAACTTGATGAGGAACAGGGCAACATTGAATTCGTTAGTGACCGATTGAAGGAGGCAAATGCACAAGTGGACACGCTGAGCACCGAGCTAGCGGGTGAGTACAGCAAAGCTCAGAGGGCACAACGCCACAACGCCAAAGTCCAGACCCAGTCCCAAGTCCACGACATCCAAGTCCAGACCCTGTTTCAATCTCACGCTCAAGCCATGTCTCAAGCTCGAGCCATGTCTCAAGCTCAAGCCATGTCTCTCGTCTAAGCCATGTCTCTCGTCCAAGCCATGTCTCTCATTCAAGTCCTGTCTCGAGCTCCTGACCTCTCGTCCACGCCGGTTGTTTTGGTAGACACCGCTCAGAAGCTCTCTTTAGCTGAGGATGCCGCTCAGCGGCCCTGTTCAGCTGAGGATGCCGCTCAGCCTCACTGTCCAGCTGAGGACGTCACTCAGCCTCCACGTCCAGCTGGGGTCGCCGCTCAGCCTCCCCACTCTGCTGAGGACACCGCTCAGCCTCCCTGCTCTGCTGACGACGTCGCTCCGCCTGCCTACACCGCCGAGGACGTCGCTCCGCCCGCCTGCGCAGTCGAGGTACCTGCGCCAAGCCCCAGTCCAGCTGGGGATGCCGCCCAGCATTCCAGTGCCACCGGGAGCGGCGCCCTTCGCTCCAGTTCCAGTACCAGTGCTGCCGACTCTCAACCTCGGTGAAGGGGTTGCCCTGCATAGCTGCTGCCCGACGGAGGTTGCCTCTCCTCCCGTGGCAGCGAAGGACATTTTGGACAGGGGCCCAGGATGTCCCCTCTGGCGGCCGTGGCGCTTCATTTGAAAGGACTTTGGGTTGGGTGAGGACTTCCGGGTTAAGGGCGCACAAAGTAAAGATTGTACCTATAAAGATTCAGATGGAGCTGATAGAGCTGCAGTGTAATGGGACACTAAAGACAAAGTATGACACTGTAGGGCCCGCACAGTTCACTCGATCCCCCAGCTCCGTCTACATGCGGCTTGAACCTTGTGCATGTTTGGTAGCACATATCTGTGTGAGACACTGTTCTCTGTGATGAAGACTAACAAAACATTACATAGGAGTCGTCTCACCGATGAACACCTGCAGTCCATCCTGAGAATCTCCACAACACAGAACCTTACCCCAAACATAAACAAACTTTTTGCCAAGAAAAGATGGCAAGCATCCAGCGCTGACAAAATGGCATAAGTGCAAAGAAAATGAAATGTTTTGATTTGTTATTATTTTAACTTTTACTTAAAAGCACAATTTTTATTTATATTTTCAGGTTTTTTCATATTGTGAAGTAGATATTTTTATGGAGAGCAATATTTTTTTATTTTATTTTTTAAGTTTCATTTTTATTGAACATTTCTGCTGAACATTTCTACAATTCTACATAACATTTCTACAGAACATTTCTACAGAACATTTATACGTTTCTTTTTTATTGAACATTTTTGCTGACCTATCTAAATCGCCTTTTCTGTTCTGTCCCCCCCGCCCTTTCCCAAAAATAAAAACAAATTGAGCAACAGCAGTAAATATTCACAGATTTTTTTCTTTTTATACAAAGGAAAACAAAATTGAACCCACAACCAACCCCCCGGCTCATCATGGCTACCCAATAACTGTCGCTGGTTATAAAGATATTATAAAATTCAACAACAGGCACCAACCTTTAAGTGGGTAGTGTCTGTAACTCCATAAAGTATGCAATAAAGGGATGCCATTTATGAAAAATCTTATCTGTACAACCATTCATCATATATCTTAGTTTCTCGAGTTTCAGAAAAAACATCACGTCCTTTATCCACTGGGAGATATATGGGTATTTAGCAGACTTCCAATGTAACAGTAGGGAACGTCTTGCTATAAGGGATGTGAAAGCAATAACATCCTTTTGTATCGAGCTCAAAGGAATTGAAGCTTGAGGAATCCCAAATACAGCAATCAATGGACAAGGCTTTAAATCTACCCTGAGAATAGTGGACATGATGGTAAAAAAGCCAGACCAAAAATCATGGAGTTCAGGGCAGAAGAAAAACATATGGCCAAGATGACCGGGAGAGCCATGGCATTTATCACACTTGTCCTTTACATCCGGATACATCACAGACAATCTCGACTTGGACAGATGGACTCTATTTAAAACTTTGAACACTATAAGTCCAAGATGAGCACAAGAAGTGGTAGTGTGTACCCACCCTATAGCATGTCCCCAACACTCCTCACTTATTTGTACTCCTAATTCCGTTTCCCATGCATTCCTAATTTTCTAACTCGACTCACTACCTAACATCAGAATAAAATCTTAGAAATCATTCCTCTCTGATGCGGGTTATTTGAAAACAGGTCTTCCCAAGCCTGTTCAGGAGGAGCAGAAGGGAAATCAGGAAAACATCTAGAAACGAAATTCCGTATTTGAAAGTACCGAAAGAAATGCGTCAAGGGGAGATCGTAAGTGGATGCCAAATTGGCAAAGCTATCAAACACACCATCAGAATACAAATTCCTAATTTGTTTAATACCCTTGTCATATCACACTGAAAATGAGGAGTCCATACACGATGGGGGAAATAGATAATAAAAAATTAAAATTTTTTGTTTAACAAAAAAAATGTTAAAAATTTACTTTGTTCAATTTAAAAAAAAAAATTGAATTTAAAAATGAGTTGTTCTATATGTTTTTTTATACATCTGTGTGTACGTGTATTAATTGCTGATTTGTATCTGTTTACCGTGGTTTTTGGGTTGTTTTTTTTGTTTGTTTTTTTTTTTTTACAAGTTTTGTTTAAATTTAAAAAATCTTCTAATGTCAAAGCGTTGTGGTGAAACAGTTTGTAATCAGGGAACAGTAATTAAATCTAGAAAATGCAATGACCGTTTGTGTTGCTTTGAACAGCACAGTAATACAGACTTATACGGTAATTACAGTATTTAATTCGGACAATGGAGGATCTGAATAGATCTGAGTTTACCACTGATACGTTTTAGGAATTATTAAACATGGTTAGAGCAATGGCTGACGATCA
This sequence comes from Ameiurus melas, assembly GCA_012411365.1. Lineage (NCBI taxonomy): Eukaryota > Metazoa > Chordata > Actinopteri > Siluriformes > Ictaluridae > Ameiurus > Ameiurus melas. The sequence continues at coordinate 35,496,803 of CM022758.1, forward strand.
AGCAGATTCATTTCCAACTTCGTCGTTAGACCATGCTTCAAATTCACAACAAGTAGGGTTGGGTTCAGACAGTGAATCTTATCATACTTTTAATCCTTTGGAGCCAAATTTTTGGGTTATCTGAATCCGCTATTGAATCTATTATTATAGATATTGTGGCAATGTTAGTGGTTATACAGTGGTGCTGAAACATGGATTTAATAGTTTGAAGACACTACGTCGTATACAGTGAGGGAAAAAAGTATTTGATCCCCTGCTGATTTTGTGCGTTTGCCCACTGACAAAGAAATGATCAGTCTATAATTTTAATGGTAGATTTATTAGCTAGAAAAATCTATTTCTCCACCTTAATAGGAGAAAACAATTCTAGATTCCTTTTCAACATGGTACCAAATTAACTAGGAATAAAACCACTACAGAGAGAAACACTCAATCATTACATAGCAGTGAAGATTTCATGAAGTTTTTCATTGATAAGGTTGAAAATATTAGACATGAAATACATGCCATTAAATTAAAACCGAACAGTACTGTAACAAACCCATTACATGACAATGTAACAATATCAGATCAATGTTTAGAGTGTTTTGCTCTGCTTAGAGAGACCGAACTAGCTACATTAATCTCTTCAGCCAATTCATCAACTTCCATACTAGATCCCGTACCTACATGTTTGTTTAAACAGATTTGTCCAGGAGTAATTGAACCACTTTTAAATATAATCACTTCTTCAATAACCACTGGCTATGTCCCTAAATCACTAAAATTAGCAGTTATTAAACCCTTGATTAAAAAACCTGACCTTGACCCGTCCCAATTGTCCAGCTATAGACCAATATCAAATCTCCCCGTTATCTCTAATATTTTAGAATAGGTTGTAGCAAAGCAGTTATGCTCGTACTTAGATAGGAACAACATTCATGAAATGTATCAGTCAGGATTTAGACCTCATCATAGCACAGAGACAGCGCAGCGCTAGTTAAAGTAGTAAATGACCTTCTACTGACCTCTGATCAGGGTTGTGTCTTGCTGCTTGTGTTACTCAACCTTAGTGCAGCTATTGATACTATATCACACTATTCTCCTTGATAAATTAGAAAATGTTGTTGGCATTAAGGGAACAGTCCTCTCCTGGCTCAGGTCTTATCTGACCGATCGTTATCAGTTCGTAGATGTAAATGGTGATTTCTCCATGTGTACTGGGTTACTTTTGGAGTTCCACAAGGTTTTAGGCCCACTGCTTTTTACTTTATATATGCTACCTCTAGGACAAATTATTCGTAAGCATGGAATTATCTTCCACTGTAATGCTGATGATACACAGTTGTATGTTTCAGTGAAGTCAGAGGACAGACAGAAGCTTAGTAAAGTTGAGGATTGTGTAAAGGACATTAGACGTTGGATGTTAACTAACTTCCTTTTACTTAATTCTGATAAAACAGAAATACCTTTATTAGGCCCACGTGTAGCTAGAAGTAATCATTCTGATCACATGGTCACTCTGGATGGTCTTTCTGTTTCATCATGTACAGCACTCCAGTCTATCATTTGATGATCATGTAGATAATATTACTAGGATAGCTTTCTTTCATCCCAGAAATATTTCTAAGAAAAGAAACATATTATCACTACTGGATGTGGAAATACTGGTTCATGCATTCGTCACCTCTAGATTAGATTACTGTAATGCTTTACTGTCTGGATGTTCCAGCAGGAATATAAATAAACTCCAGTTAGTCCAGAATGCAGCTGCTAGAGTCCTAACTAGAACTAGAAGATACCACATCACCCCGATCTTATTCACACTGCACTGGCTTCCAGTGAAATCTCACATTAACTATAAAATACTTTTTTTAACCAATAAAGCACTAAACGGTCTCGCACCACAATATCTAAGCGACCTTTTGGTTTTCTATGATCCTCCACGCCTACTTAGATCAAAAGATGGATGCTATTTGACGGTACCTCGAATAGTGAAGGCTACAGCAGGGGGAAGAGCCTTTGCTTATAAAGCCCCAGTGTTATGGAACAGTCTTCCTATTAGTGTTCGGGACTCAGACACAGTCTCAGTGTTTAAGTCTAGGCTTAAAACGTATTTGTTTACTCAAGCCTACCCTGACTAAATTCTATTTTTACTACTTCACAGTCATAATAATCTTTTTTCTCCCTCTCTCCTTTTGGTGAGCCACAAACGAATTTATGGAGATACTGGAGATCCAGATCATTTCGGTCTCTAAATGGAGCTCAAGTCTCGAATCTTCTACAATTCCACACTACTGGGACTGCGGCTGCTCCGAAGGCCATACAGACTTCATGTACATCCATACTGTACTATTTCACACTGTCTGTTGTTACCCAGATGAGGATGGGTTCCCTTCTGAGTCGGGTTCCTCTCAAGGTTTCTTCCTTTAAACATCTTAGGGAGTTTTTCCTCGCCACCGTCGCAACTCAGTGGCTTGCTCAGTTGGGATTAATTCACACCTTTAATATCTGTATACCGTGTTTATATTTCTGTAAAGCTGCTTTGAGACAATGTCTGTTGTAATTGAATTGAATTGAATTGAATTTGAACAGTGAGAGACAGATTAACAACAAAAGAAATCCAGAAAAGCGCATGTCAAAAATGTTATAAATTGATTTGCATTTTAATGAGGGAAATATGTATTTGACCCCTCTGCAAAAAATGTCTTAGTACTTGGTAATGACTTAGTAATTACCATTTACTCAGTATTACCATTTTCAATGCCCTGGCTGAGGGAAGGAGGTTCTCATCCAAGATTTGACGGTACATGGCCCCATCCATAGTCCCTTTGATGCGGTGAAGTTGTCTTGTCCCCTTCGCAGAAAAACACCCTCAAACTTTTTACAAACACGTTGAGTTGAGTTGATGCCAAAGAGCTCCATTTTGGTCTTATCTGACCATCAGAGGACATCTGGGTGAAAATGTTGTGGTCAGATGAGACAAAAATGAAGCTCTTTGGCATCAACTCAACTCGCCGTGTTTGGAAAAGTAGGAATGCTGCCTATGACCCCAAGAACACCATCCCCACCTTCAAACATGGAGGTGGAAACATGGAATATTTTGTAAAAGCAAGGCTAACACTCCAAATTATTATGCAAGGCTGTCGGTTCATTTTAATGTATGAAAAGACATTCAAGCAATGTTTCATCGATAGTTACTCGTTCATCCCTATGTGTCTGGCCATAATTGTATTATGCCTGGCTGTATTAAATCTAAAATGTGTTGAGAATGGTCATTTTCCACACCTATTCAATAGAATAGAAAATGAAGACTACGTAGGACCATACCCGGCCAATCTGCCATACTATGAGACAATGTCTGACAAAGAAAGGGCTCTGTTTGATGAGTGGTATGTTATGGTATTGGGTAAGGTGTTTAACTTAAAAAAAAAAGAACTCGCCATGTATGGCAAGAATTATGTCGTTTTGCTCCATGAGGTATACATGAAGTACGGTCACGAATTCATAGAATGTGCCAAACTCGACCCATTCAGATACACCACTTTATCAGCGTGCTGCATGGCCGTGTATAAAACTCACTTCCTACCAAAAGACACGCTAGCTCTGACCCATAACAATGCATACACAAATCAGAACAAGACATACTGAAATGTTTCCATTGAGGGCTTGAATATGTCAAAACAACACGCAGCATAAACATTCAACACGCATTAAACCACGGCAAGATGGTGATTGCAAAATACCTTCTCGACAGTTATTAGTAAAGGATGGTGTCAAATACGCTTTCCAATTCAACAGTTATATGTTTTACGGGCATGATTGTCGTTATAACCCAAACCATTTACATCCGTTCCCAAAAGTGCCCTACCGCTTGCTCAGAAGACAATTTGATGACAAAGTTGAAATATTAGAAAAAGCGTATGGTCTGGATGTTGATTTAATGTGGGAGTGTGATTGGAATAACGCTAAACAGATCGATGCCGATGTAATGGTTTCCCGCACACGTCGTGACCGATGTAGACAAGGAATCCGACATCTCCGATTACTTTGAGAAAGAGGGGATTGAGATGGATGTTGATAAGATAATCATAATCCAGCACGGCGTTCTATTAACGAACTTCTGCTGAACTCACTTTGGGGTCATTTCTCCAGGTGTGAAAACTTGGCGTGAACAGAACTAATTTCGGAACCAGTTTACACAACATATATTTGGCGATGGTTACTATATTAAACACTTTTCCTTTGTGTCAGACAGCGTAGCGCTAATTCAGTGGTGTTATGCGGATGGGAAAGGGGGTCAGACTCATGACATCAACATCTTTCTTGGGGCTTTTACAACAGCTCATGCACATCTTGAGCTGTATGAGTTGATGGACTAATTGGGTGACAGGTTGTTGTACAGTGAGTGACACAGACAGCATGATCTTTACGTCTAGAGAGGGCGACTGGGAACCTCCATTGGGCCCCTATCTCGGTGATTTAACTGATGAGGTTGGAGAGGGTGATCACATTATCGAATTTTGTTCAGGTGGTCCAAAAACATACAGTTACTGTACTGCCAAGGGCAAGGTTTGTATGAAAGCCAAAGGTATCACACTCAACGCTGTAAATTCAAAAGCTATTAGATTAGATATACTGATTGGACTTGTTGACCACAACGTTCTGGGGGCGGTTAATAGTCATCATATACTGGTATACAAAGACACCAGTCAGTCATTAAAAAGTTTAAGATGTTGTACAACAAACGTGTGCTGCTCCCTGATTTTACAATTCCCTGATTTTATTATTCTCGTTTACCTGTCTACACACACTAACATGTGTCATCAGTTCATCCCTGTCATTTGCCACAGGTGCAGATGGTGGCACTCTCCCAAAAACGTACGCAACTTGGACAACCTACGCTCTCTGAATGCGGCCTCTGCAGGTTCCATCTCATTCTCAATCGGACTTTGGAACTGCCAATCTGCTGTCAACACGGCAGATTTCATTTCTGCATTTGCAACCCACTCTAACCTCAGTGTGCTGGCTCTGACTGAGACTTGGATCCATGCTGAGAACATTGCCACACCAGCTGCCCTGGCCTCCAACTTCAACTTCTCCCATACCTCACGCCCCAACAGACGAGGGAGTGGTACAGGTTTGCTTCTCTCCAAAACATGGAAATTTACCTGTCTTTCTCCCTCTTGCTCATACACTTCTTTTGAATTTCATGTTGTTATGGTCACTGACCCTGCAAAAATGCACTTTCTTGTTGTTTACCGTTTACGGTCAACTGGGGAAGTTCATCAATGAATTCGACACGCTACTATCCACCATCCCAGATGATGGGACTCCTCTTCTGGTCCTTGGTGATTTCCACATTCACCTAGACAAGCCACATGCAGCTGACTTTCCTGCTCTCCTTCCCACATTTGACCTCAAGCAGTTCACCACACCAGCAACCCACAAAGCCGGCAAACAGCTTGACCTCATCCTCACACGTAATTGCACCACACACGATCTTCTCATTAGTCCTCTCCACACCTCTGACCATTTCTTTATCCAGTTCTCTATTTCTCTCCCCTCACCCCCTTCACTTTCTCCTCCTTCCATCTCTTTTCGTCGCAATCTTCGCTCCCTTTCCCCCTCGCATCTCTCCTCCATTGTCACAACCTTACTTCCCTCTAAAACCACTTTTCCTCACTTGACGTAAACACCGCAACCGACATGCTATGTTCCACCTTAACATCTTCTCTTGACAGCATATGCCCCCTAACCTCCAGACCTGCTCGCACATCACCCTCTAGTCCTTGGCTCTCAGAAGCTCTGCATAGCAACCGAGCCAAACTAAGAGCATCTGAAAGGAAATGGCGCAAATCAAACAATCCAATTGACCTAACCAATTACCAGACACTTCTCTCCTCTTTTTCCAAAAGCATCTCCATTGCTAAAGCCACATACTTCCAAGATAAGATTGGTAGTTCTCCCAACACCCACATTCTTTTCAAAACCTTTTCCTCTCTTCTCTGTCCCCCTCCTCCCCCTTCCCCTACGTCTCTCACTGCAGATGACTTTGCAACATTCTTTTCCAGGAAGGTTACATCAATCAGGAACCAGTTCTCAACACCAGACATGCATAGACCAACTCCTCCTCCACGTACTTCCCAACTGACTTCCTTCTCTCCCCTCTCAGAGACTGAGGTCTCTAAACTCCTCCTCTCTAGCCACCCCAACCTGTCCCCTTGACCCTATCCCTTCTCAACTTTTTGAATCCATCTCTCCCACACTATTACCTGCACTTACACACATCTTTAACACATCACTCTCTACTGGCACATACCCTACCTTATTTAAGCAAGCCCGGGTTACCCCACTGCTTAAAAAACCATCACTCAATCCTGCTATAGTTGACAATTACAGATCTGTTTCCCTCCTCCCCTTTCTTTCCAAAACTCTTGAAAGAGCCGTTTTTAATCAACTCTACAATTTTCTCACACAGAACAACCTCCTAGACACCAAGCAGTCTGGCTTCAAGAGCAACCATTCCACGGAGACTGCTCTGCTTTCCGTCACTGAAGCCTTACGACTAGCAAGAGCAACCTCTAGATCATCTGCCCTCATCCTACTTGACCTCTCTGCTATCAACTGCTATCAACCTATCAACTCTCTCGAACCTGGGCATCACTGGAACGGTTCTACGCTGGGTGGAATCCTATCTTTCGGACAGACGTTCAAGGTATCATGGAACGGAGGTATTTCTGAAACTCAGCAACTCACAACTGGCGTTCCACAGGGGTCAGTTCTGGGTCCACTCCTCTTTTCTATCTACACTACATCTCTCGGTCAGGTGATTGAGTCTCATGGCTTTTCCTATCACTGCTATGCTGATGACACCCAGCTCTATTTGTCCTTCCAGCCTGATGACCCATCTGTCTCTGCACGCATCTCTTCTTGCCTGTCAAACATCTCGGTCTGGATGAAGAAGCACCATCTTCAGCTTAACCTGGGAAAATCTGAGCTTCTCGTCATCCCAGCCTATCCCTCAATCAAACAGAACTTCACTGTACAGCTCAGCTCACTTACACTCATGCCAACCAAGACGGCCAGGAACCTTGGGGTGATTCTTGATGAGGGCTTGACCTTTACAGACCACATCTCAGCAACTGCAAGGTCCTGTAGGTTCATCCTGTACAACATCAAGAAAATCCGACCATTCCTCACCAAACAGGCTACACAGATACTAGTCCAGGCTCTTGTCATCTCTAAACTGGACTACTGCAACTCACTGCTTTCAGGCCTCCCAGCCAGCTCCATCAAACCCCTTCAAATGATTCAGATTGCTGCAGCGCGCCTTGTCTTCAACCAGGCCAAGACAACTCATGTCACACCCCTATTCATCTCCCTCCACTGGCTTCCTGTAGCTGCCCGCATCAAGTTCAAGGCCTTGATGCTCACCTACAAGACCTTGTCAGGAACAGCACCCTCCTACCTCAACTCTCTCCTGAAGGCATACATTCCCGCACACATAACAAAACATAACCAACTCCTAGAGAAAAAAAACAAAAACAAAAAAAAAACCCCACACACAATGCACTTACACCTCTACTCTGTACACTTTGCTTCCTCTGGTATTCAATTAATGGATCTTGTATAGTAGCACTACTTGTATTGTTCCCTGCTTGATATATCGCTTTGTAAGTCGCTTTGGATAAAAGCGTCTGCTAAGTGAATAAATGTAAATGTAATGTAAGTCATGTAATACACACAATTCTTTTTAAACAGCTCTTTTAATCATGTTTTACCTCCTAAATGTTTATGTTTAGAAGGTATGTAATACATGTGATTCTTTTAAACAGATTCTTTTTTAAAATAAAATATATTATGTCCTAAACTTTTTATTCAAAGGCAAACCTGGCTCCCTAAAAATGTAATCAATATTTGTTTTCATTTATTTGACAAACAAATATTCTACTCATATGTACACATTCAAACATCATGCTTTTCTAACAATGTGTTTACACAAACGAAATAACACCACACAGTAACAAACACATGCCCGATATTAACCATTGATACGTTGTTCAGACGTATTTCACTCCCCAAAAAACAGACTCATTAACATAAACATCTTTGTCGGGGGGCTACTCCCCCACACACCCCTCTTCACCACTGCCCAGACACACAGGGGCCAGATTGACCCACTGATACAGTCGATAGGGTTACCCGCACCCAGATCATAAATTAGGTTACCTACAGAAATGGCGGCCAGAGAAGAACAAATGGCCATAAATCAGCACACACTAGTTTGATTGACAATTTGACAGAAAGTGTATGATATAACTACTTTTCTGCTTAAACCATACAGACACATTTGTACACTCAGAACAAATGTAGAACTTGTTCTACTATGCACATGTTGATAAATGAGCACCCAGGTCACATACCAACTGCCTTCAAGACAGAAAGGGTTTTATCCATCGTCAAAAAGCCTGCACGAGACACCCGACCTCACCAACAGGTATCACTGCTCCTTTCTATATTAAAATTCTTGAATACAGGTACAAAATGTACACATTGTAGCAGTTTTCTCTCTCTCTTGCCCAGAACAGGATCCTAAAGTCGTCTTCAAACTGGCACACTCCATGGAAACTGCCTTTGTGATGGGCAAAGCCTCATGCTACAAGACGTGCCAACTATTATTGGTCCATTGGTATCATTGGTACTACGAGAGCCCCTGCGACAACTCTGCCATCAGGTTGCATGATTCTGCCTCATAAATTTGTGAGGCAAAATTACATAAACAGAAAATATTTTGTAAAATAAAATACACCCCAACCAATAAGCAGAGTAAACACAAATAATGTATAGACTAATTCACCGAACTGCCTCGAAGGTGTGTTCCTTCACAAAACAAATTCCAGTCGATTTAAAGCCGTTCAGTATCCTTGAACAAACAAACGAATAATCAGCGAGCCGGCTGATATGAAAGAATGACGTCATTATTCCAAAGTCCAAATCGGACTTCAGCCAACAGGAGGCACAAGCGCAAGAAGCAAGCAGAGACATCTGCCACTGTCCAGAAGCAGTGTTATTCAACAAAAGAAGCCCCACTGCTAGGTGGAGTCAGCAAAAGGGGAACAAAACTGCATCCCGGTCCCTCTGATGGTCAAGCGGCAATTCACTCGGAGGTCGCATAATTTTGTGGTCATCTGTAGTATCTATTTTCAATCTGGGCTGGAACTTCATTGTAAAAGTGATCTTCTGTCCATCCAAAGTTTATTTAAGGAAGTGATATTTCACAAAACAAAACAACCTCTAGCCGTTCGGCGGCCCCAACGTAAAAATAAATATAAAATTGCACTCATTTTCCTCCGAAAGCCAGAGTACACACAGCGAGTCGACCCACTCACAAGAGAAACTATTATTCACCCATTGATTCAATAAAAGACATTGCCTGATTGGGACACGTAAATACTTTGCTGCCGTCTTTGGTGTTTATTCTCAGTCTGGCCGGAAACATCAGTGCAAAAGTGATCTTAGGCTAGTGCAAGACATTCTTGCATTCCTTGAACTGATCATGTTTCTCTCTTGTCGGGTTCGCAAAGTCCGGGAACAAGAAAATATTGTGCTTCTTCCAAGAAAGCTTTCCTTTGCTCCTCGATTGACGCAACACGAGATCTTTATCGAATGATCTCAGAAATATGGGCAGGATTGCTCGCAGCCTGTCTCCCTCGCCGGATCTCCAAGCCGGGACTCTGTGGGCCCGCTCGAGTTCTAATTTACAGCCTGTTATGTCGAGCAGACCCGGGAAAAGCTCATCCAGAAATTTCACCATATCTCTGCCTTCCTCATGCTCAGGAGCTCCAATAATCTGCAAATTATTCCTTTGGCTTCGATTTTCCAAATCTTCCAATCTTTCAAATATTTTTTCCAAGTCCCTCTTGATTAGCAGATAATTCCCTTTCCGAAGACTCAAGATACTTGATTCGTTTCTCAGCATCCGCCACTCTTGTAACTAACTCAGAGAATTAGATTTTTATCGCCGTAATCGAACAATTACAGCGAGATCTTCCAAGTCAGCAACAACCTTCGTCAAAATCCCCAACATGTTGGACAGTTGGCGCTGGATTTCTTCTCCCACCGCACCAACCAAATCCGCGGTCCACAGGCCCATACGGGCTTTCATCTTGAACACGTAAGTGTCTTTTAATGTCTCCAGAGCTCTATGATTTTGACTTCTTTGCCATGTTTACCTCAAACAGCAAAAGTGTAACTAGATATATCGAATTTCACCAGATTATATCATGAAAATAATTAGAAAAATTTGCAAAGTGCGCAGAGCTGTCTTTCACACGTCTGCCCTTCGCATGGCGTCATGTGACCCTCCCTTTTATTGTAATTTTTATTGTGAGTTGCTGTGGTTTACATCAGTACTTTGTGTGTTTATGATAATGAACTACAGCCATTATAAACAGTTATATATGTGACAGCATTAAGTAATCATGATACAAAAAACTGGTAACTGCCATCCATTTAAAAAAGTGGACAATGGAAGCTTGGCGGTTAAGGCTCTGGGTTACCGATTGGAAGGTCGGGGGTTCAAGCCACAGCATTGCCAAGCTGCCACTGTTGGGCCCTTGAGCAAGGCCTTTAACCGTCTCTGCTCCAGGGGTGCTGTATCATGGCTGACCCTGCGCTCTGACCCCAGTTTCCTGACAGGTTGGGTATGCAAAGAAAACAATTTCACTGTACTCTACTGTATATGTGACCAATAAAGACTCATTATCATTACATCAAAGAACAAAGTAATCATGTTACAGGTTCTCTCCTATTACAGGTTTTTATCTTGCCAGTCATAGAGGGAGATTTAATAAATCTGCCATTTCCATAAGCATAAAACCTCCAATCATTATTCCCAAAGCATGCCATAATCAGAACATCTGCTTACCCATATCCATGAACTTACTGGACACAGTGGCAGAAAGTACATGCTGGCCAAACTGAGGCAGAAATATTGCATTCCATGCGCAAGCTCAGGGACCAAAAGATGGTAGATCTTCCCAAAAGTAGAACCCTCCTAGATTCTCCTTCATTTACCTGTTTTGACACAGACTTCTTTGGATGAATTACAGTTAGAGAGTTATATTCACATGTTAGAGAGTTATATTCACATGCCTTACTAGCTGTGCTAACCATTTTTGAAATGGCTTACAGTCTCTATACAGACTTTTATATAAATGAAATCCATAGATTTATATGTAGAAGGGGCCAGGTGGAGAAGTTTGACCCAACAATGGAACAAATTATGTTGGTGCTGAAGGAGAATTAAGAGAAGCAGTGTGTTATGCCACGACCAGCAGATGGCACTGTTTCTCGGCTCCTGATGCGTCACATGACATTGTTGTGGTTCACTTGCTTTCAGATTGAGCATTTAGTTTAAGTGACTTTAATTTACCCCAGGTGCTATTTAAATGCTTGGGTTACTGAGCACTTTGCTCACTATTATTGGTTCTATTGTGTCTATAGTTGATCCTCGTTAGTATTGTTTGGATTGGTAGTCTCATTTGTTTCCATGCATTGAACGATTCTCGTTTCCCGGTGAAGACCGCGTTTACTGTGATTGTGATTGTGTCTAATAAAGACTTTGACCTGCATCTGCATCTGCCTCCAGTCCCCATCCGTTACACAGTGAAATACCTTGATCACAGTAAAATAAAAAAGGAACTGTTGAATCTTGGAATTAAATGGGCTTTCACTCCCCCTACATGTCTCCACCATTGTGGTGTGTGGGAGTGCCTGGTAAAACAAGAACAAATCAATTTTAACAAGTCAAGTCAGATTTATTTATAAAGCACATTTAAAAACAACAGCAGTTGATCCAAAGTGCTGTACAAAAATGTCCCATCAATACACATCACATTAGATAAGATTATAACACAAATAAATAAATAAAAAAATTTAAGAGAAGATTTTAAAATCTAAAGACGGAGCAGACCTCACGTGAAAAGGGAGACTGTTCCAAAGTTTGGGACCAAACACAGAAAAGGCTCGTCTTTGTCTTAGTACAACAACGGGGGACAGATATAAGAAATTCATTACATGATCTCAGTGCTCTAGTAGGAGAGTAAAGGTGAAGAAGATCAATGATGTTCTGTGGAGCTGAACCAGAAGGAGCTTTGTATACATGAATTACAATTTTAAAATCAATTCTAAACTTGACAGATAGCCATTAACAGGATTAACAGCATAGCGCTGGTGGGGATGGGTATTGCATGAGCCATACTCACAGGCCTGGGCGCCTCCTCGTGGCGACCGCTGGATATGGAGCCACCCGAGCTAAGTTCCAGGCCAACCACCGGTCAGGCTAACCTTCTGAATGGGGGTTAAGCTGCTGGTTACATAAAATACATGTAGGAAGAAACCTGGCCCCTCTGGAGTCCAGGTAGATGGCAGAGGTGATGCAAACAAAGGGGCGAAAGTGAGTCCTGACAGGCAGGGCGCTTATCTGAAGATACATGACTGTCCTGATTGTGGTATGAGATTCCCATCCTCGCAGAGCGTGGCGATGCATAGGCATCACAGACATCCGGACGAGTAGAATGCTGCAAGGCTAGTGTCAATGCCTACGAGGAAGCTTGTTTGGTTGGCTGATGAAGACAGCGCCCTGCGAAGGCATGCCAATAACATCTGGCAAGAAGGAATGATGAAGAGGCAGCACCTGGAGCAGTTGCGGCAATATTTCCCCATGAGATCCACAGAGGCTTTGAAAAAGTGCCTGAAGCTGCTTGGCTGGTGCCTGACCCAGGAGAGGGAAGGGACGGGCATTACAGAAAAGAATGAGCAATCTAGGTGCTAGCTGCACTGATTCCTCCCATTACAGCATCTCCAAGTAAGGCGTTAACTGGAAGAAGAGTATGGAGTAGGGTGGAAGACCAAGAGCTTCGGCGGCAGGCAGACCTCTTGTAGAAGCACGGGATGTTGAAAAAAGATCATGCCGCTCTACTGGGAAGAACGTTAGTGGGTAACCGCACAGTGGAATCCATTAGGAAGAGGCTAAAGGTACTGGAGTGGCTACCACCATGTCCACCTGGGGAGGCTGATTGCAGAAAGGCTGGAGAACACATGACAAGGGACTCCAGACAAGTAACGAGAGAGAGGGAGACCAGCTCATGGCAGAGGAGAAGAGAAGGAGGAGAAAAACGAATACAAAGTGCTATCCCCAATGAGTTGATCCAGGCTGTAGTAGTGGAAGAGACTTCGATTGTAATCTCTGATGATTGGAGGAGAAGGCTGCTAGAGAAAGCAGTTGATCAGATCAGAGATACGCGGCTTGAGGCTGATTGCCTCAATGACATTGCGGAGGGCCTTATGCAAGGTCACTTAAGCAAAGAAGAAGTAATCTCTTCCATGAACGCACACGCAGAAAGGAACTTTCCTTCGAAGTGGATTTCTAGACCGATTAAGAGGATAGAAGTCAAAAGTTTAACATCTAGGAGACTTATTAGGAGGGCTGACTATGCCAACATCCAGCGGCTTTACAAGCTGAGGAAGAGGGATGCTGCGGCTACAGTGCTTGATGGACGCTCGAGAGAGGCCCATAGAAAGAAAGATTTTCACTGTGAAGGTCGGGAGGAGTACTGGAAAGAGATTTTTAGTAGAAAGTCTACAATGATGCCGAATGAGCTTAGATGTGGAGCATTGGATCAGGAAGAGCAGGCGTGGGAGATACTAACACTGGTCTCTGAAAGAGAAGTAACTGAGGCACTGCGGGGGATGGGTGCCACGGCGGTGGGACTGGTGAAAGTTGAGTTAAAGGATACCCACACTGGCTGGGTACCTGAACCTGATTTTAGCACTTGAAGAGCTCCCTAATATCCTGACCACAGCCCGAGTGGTGTTCCTTCCAAAAACAGGAAACCCGGTAACGCCCGGGGAATTTAGACCGATTTCAATTACCTCTGTTATCACAAGAACCTTCCATACGATTTTATTGCAACTGACGCAGTCAGTTGCAATGGCCTTTTTAGATCTGGCAAAGGCCTTTGATATCATCACTCATGAGGCCATCATTGATGCGGCAAAGGCCAGTGGCATTCCATCGCCCTTATTGAACTATCTTGAACATCTATACAAACATTCCACTGTGTACTTGGAGGGGACTTTAACAAAGTGTGAAAGAGGTGTTCGACAAGGAGATCCGTCGATGCACTTGCAAATGCGGACGACCTGGTTCTTTTTGCGGAGCGCCCAGAAAGGCTCCAAGAAAAATTGGATGGGCTGGAGGAGGCTTTAAGAACGAGAGGTATGACTATTAACATCAAAAAGTCAGCCGGCCTTACCATCGCAAGAGACAGTAAGAGAAAGTGTGTGGTTCTGGTCCCAAGGAGGCTAAGGACAACGAGTGGAGTAATTGCACTGATGGGAGTACAATCTGTACAGAGCTACTTGGGTTTGAAGTTCACCTGGAAGGGGAAGGTGACCCCCAAGCACACTGGGAGGTTGGAGACGATGTTGAGAGAATTATCAGAAGCTCCCCTGAAGCCGTATCAAAGGCTGGAAATCTTAAAGTTTTTTCTGTTGCCCAAACTAACTCATGAACTGGTGTTGGGGAATACACATAGAAACACAATGAAGAGAATGGACACTTTAATAAGATCTAGTGTCCGGAGATGGCTGAGGCTACCAAATGACACCCCAGTGGCGTATTTACATGCCAGGGTGCAGGATGGTGATCTGGGGTTTCCCTGCATTAGCTCATCAGTCCCTCTGGCCAATCAAGATTCCAGAAGCTTTTAACAAGTAAGAGCATATATTGTGCATCTGTTGTCAACCAGAAATCATTTAAGAAAATCGAGCGAATTATAAACATCCCTTGCAGGATGGCTGGAATGGTTATAACAACAAGGGATGAAGCCCAACATGCGTGGGCTTCACAGTTGCATGACGCTGTTGATGGTAGAGAGCTTACAGTTGGTAAGATCGACAAGGCAAGCCACCTCTGGCTACAGAAACCAATGAGAGTCTTCCCCTGTTTACATCTTAGGGGAATCCAGCTGAGAGGCGGAGTTCTGTCCACGAAGGCACGAGGGTCTTGCGGTAGACCTGACAAGGCAGAGGATATCACATGCCGGGGGGCCTGTGCTATGCGGGAGACATTAAATCATGTTCTCCAAGTATGTGAGGTCACGCACCTAGCCCGCTGTGCCCACCATAACAGAGTGGTGCGGTTGGTGGAGAAAATGCTTAGGAAGGTTGAGTGGAGTATATGGACAGAGCCTGTGATTGCAACTGCACACTCATACATCAAGCCTGACCTGGTGATGGAGGAACCGCTAAAGTTGATGGTATTGGATGTTTCGGTGGTGGCTGGACGCCGTATGACAGAGACATGGAACCTTAAGGTTGAGAAATATGGTTCTTTAAGTAACATCAAGGCCATAAAAAGATGGAAAGAGACGGAGAAGGAGATAGTACAACTCGTCGTGATCTTTTCAAACAGAGGCCTTTTGTATGAGCCATCAGGGGCCGGTCGTCGTCGAATAGGGTTAACTGAGAGGGATCTGAGTTACCTTTTCCTGTCAGTAATAAATGGGTCAATCCGTTGCTACGATTGTTACATGATCGGGACAAGATGAGTTATCCAAGTCTGTCAGAAAGAAGGTTCTATCGCCTTTATGATCCGCCAACAGCAGTGATACCTGATGTTTGCATTGCCATTAGCGTCTGTAGGTCAAATGTTACCTACTTTCTTATTACCAATATAACAATTTAGAAAATATTGAATGTACTTACAATAGCTTTCATCAGCTGAAATACTCAAAGTCTAAATCACCACACGGAACCAGTGAGTGAGAAAAGGTGAAGGTCCAAATTATTTAATTCGTTACATGAGATCCAAACAGTTTGGGACGTCTCAAAAAGTGATCTCCCGGTCCCCTGAAATGGGGCTCCCTTTTATAAAGTTGACACACCCTTGGTTTGCCCAAAATACCAATACATGTGATGTCTGGGTGATGTATGGGTGATGTAATGCATTTTTATGTTCTTTCCAAACCTGCTATTTTTGCCTCAGACTTTTTGAAACCTGTTGAGTTTGCATTTACTCTATCAGTTCTCCTTTTTGTTGTTGCTTTCTTTGGCATTTCTGAGCTGACTTTGAGTGAGGTCATTTATCACCTGTGTTCTTATTCCTACTTTATCATGGTACCTATATGCTCTTTTCTGCATTGTTATTAGCATATGTACTGTATGATTTTGTCAAATTATCATTAGCCATTACTTTGTTATTCTGATTACTCTGGGTCTGTGTGTGAGTGAGTTCATGTTCTTGTGTGCTGTGTGTGTTGCACTTCCTCTTTTTGGTCAGGCCCTAGGCCTTGTTATAATTAACTTTTTTAAGAGACATTGTCTGTAAGGAAGAGAGCGTGACTCTGTTCTTTCCTATATTCTCACTAAATCTTAATTCTCCATATTTTATTACCCTTGTGTTTTATTTCTATCAAAAATCTTATTCAACACGCCCGGTTAATGGGTGCCTCAGGAAGAGATTTTCAACCTGTTAAAATGTGTTAAATACAGTAAAGGCACCAGTCTTCAAAATCTCAATTCATTTACAATTATTTAAATGTAATAACAAAATGTAATGAACTAATTTATTGAGATCTATGTTTAAACATACTTTTTATGATTTTAAATTCATTCTGTGGTTTATTTGTTTCTGGAAGCCCTGAACTGAAAGTTGTGGGGAAATGTACTTATGTAGTTATATGAACTTTATCACATTATTTTTATTTAATAATTCATTATTTTAACACAATGGGTCGTTATTTTCACGTAAAATATTCAATTTAATAACTTGGAATTTCAAGATATATTAATATTCAAGATATTATCTTATTATTTAGACTTTTCACATTATTTTGATGTAATTGATAAGGTGAGTCTAAATAATAATATAACACTAAAATAAATTCCACAATGAAGTGTTCGGTGCTTCAGTAAAAACAGACTTTCACAAAGAACATGAATCTTTTTATCAGCAATATTTCATTCATGAATTGGAATAAAACAATCTCAGCTCTAACTGATCTGATCCACTCTTACAGAGCACTGAAGTGGGAGGAGCTTTACAGGAGATTTACTACAACCAACCCATATAAATGGCAGTAATTTATCAGTAAATGTGTGTGTGATAGTGTGTATGTGTGTGTTAGTGAGAGGGTCAGAGAACGACAGCTTTCCTCTGTTCCAGTTCAGCTGCACTCTGATCCTCTGGAGCTTCTGTGTTACTGAGAGGAGAGTGTGTGACTGTGGTGTAGAATATGTTCCATATTCACCATCAGAATACCAAACACACCAGATTCCACTTCTGGAGTATATCTTTCCCTTCTTCTGAGCAGATTCCGTCATTACACCCACAGCCCACCCTGTACAGTCTCCTACTTCAACGTCCCAGCAGTGTGTCCCTGAGTTAAAGACCTCAAAGCCCAGGATACACCAACGATAATCAAATCTCTCTGGATTATCAGGAAGCTTCTGTTCCTCACCACTGAATCTCACACTGGTCAGATCATCAGATACAATGAGTTTAGGATGAGCAGTGTTGGGGTCCAGAGTTACAGGTGCTGAAACACACACACACACACACACACACACACACACACACACACACACAACACACATACACACACACACACACACACACACACACACACACACACACACACACACACACACACACACACACACACAGGAATAAGAAATAAAAGCTACAAAAGAAAACCCATTGTGACTGTACATTGTGGCGTTTCAATTTCATTAGATTCCCTTTTTACATTTTGTTTTGATGGAGCTAAGCTAACTTAAACATTATGTTAGCATGGAATGAGCTAATATTAGCTAAAGCCAAAGAAATGATAACTGTAATTACAATATTAATGAATAAACATATATAACCGCGTATATTTAAATTACAAATGTAAACAATCTTTATAAGAATTGTGTCATGATCTCCCCGGCAAATGGCGCAGTGGCGGTGATGTGCACATAGGGCAGGAATGTGCACGCTTGCACGAACCAGAGCGAGCACATGCTCGCGCGTACATAGGAACCATGGAGACTTTGTTTACAATGGACATGTGCATTTGTTTCTGTTTGGACTCCTCCTTGTTTAGTCATTGGTTGTTTTTCGAGGGAGTGTATTGATTCTTACCAGTTGTCAGCATTCAAGGTAATTACATTTGTTATTTAAACCCCTCACGTTGCTGCACACTTCACGCAGTATTATATGTTGATATGTGTAATGGTGCCACGCGGTAATATTTCCATGCCTTGCTCTGGTTTCATGATTCATGCCTCAGTCCTAGTTAAATGATAGATGTTTAAATGTTCTCATGTTTTGTTCTAGTTTCTTGTTTTATACCTTAATTCTAGTTAGATGATAGATGAGTATATGTTTAAAGGTGTGATTTTGCCACGCAGTAGTATTTCCATGTTCTAGTTTAATGTTTTGACCTGTTCTAGTTTTATGTTTCATGCCTCGGTTCAAGTTTTATGTTTAGACCTTGTTTCCCGGTTTCTTGTACATTGACTTTGTACATCCTGTATAGTCTTGTTACGAAAGAAATTGTAAATCTAAAATCTTTTGTAAGCTGCTGCAACAATCCATTTTTACACTCACACCTCAACCACTGAACAGTCTGACGCATCAGAAGCCTTTCAAAATAAAAGTTCCCTTACATTACATTACATGAGATCACACGGACAGGCCCACACATATATAGGTAATAATATATATATATATATATAATTTATCATTACTGAACATTATACAAATGAAACACATTATAATGACATAAAGGCAGAAAAACAGGGGGGGACTATTCATGTTTAACACACACACACACACACTCAAACAAAGAAGATTCTTACTATATTGGACAGCTTCCTGCATCTTCTCCCAGACTCTGAACTTCAGGTTGGCCAGATGTTTTGCCACATGGATCAGTGGTCCTGAAAGCTCCTCTGGATGCTGCAGTGTGCACTGAGCTCTGCAAAAACATTCAGGAGTCAGTGCTGCTGTGGGTTCGGAGTCAGAAACACAGAGAACAAGAGAGACAGGAAGCACATCACTCACCTTTTCACTGTGGCCTTGTAGTTCTGTAAAACAACAACGCAAATATCAGTGGATCTGATTGACATTTTTACACCACTGAAATGTGACGTTTCTGATGATGGAAAGAAGTTTTACTTTCTCACAGTATAAATACTGACTAAATGATCCTCACTTGTAAGAACCAGACATCTTCAGCTCTCATCTGCTCTTCTACGCCTCTGATTGTGTCTGAAAGAGATGATATGTCTCTGCTCGGCTGCTGAATCTTCTCCTTCATCATCTGACTCTTCTGCTCCTCTTCCTCTCTCAGTGCAGCTATCCTGGCTGCCTCTTCATCTCGTAGAACCTGGTGAAGCTTCTCAAACTCCGCCTTAATCTGCCGCTCTGTGTGTTGGGCCTGAATCTGCAGTGAAGAGGAAATCAAATGAAATAGAACTGATTATGCAGTGATGCAAAATATCATTCTAATATCAAAACCATCTTATTGATTCTAACCTTTATATGTTCTGCAGTCTGACTCCAGTTCAGTTTACAGTCTTTAAAGATCTTCAGTTTCTCCTGTAGGGGCTTCAGAGCAGTTTTCAGCTCCTCCTGAAACAAATCAACACACTGCATGGAGACTCTGTGTTTAGTAATAGCTGTTTTCTCTCTTACAAGCACTCATTAGAGCTTTTAAAATGCACCAAGTACAGAAGAAACAATGAAAAGTGTAGACTTATAGGATGTGGGTTTATTGGTGTACACTGCTTTAGTCTAACATGGAAGATCTGCTCCTGTTTATACAGGAGACACTTCAGATGCTGAAAATCTGAAGATGATGGAATAGCAGACTCACGTTTGTTATTATGTTACTAAATTTATCACAAAGCAATTATAATTTATTATTTAATTATTCCACTGTGTTTATATTTAACCTGTAGATATTGATATGTAGAATAAACTCTTTTATACATTTACCTTTTACAGGAACATTTTATTTACCTTACAGTCTGTTGATGCCTCATCAATGGGAGATAATTTATGGTTGGTGTGTATTTTTGAATCCCGACACACCACACACACCGGCTGTTGATCATCCAGACAGAAGAGTTTGAGTTTCTCACTGTGCAGACTGCAGACTGTTTCAGACGCTGATGAAGATCTCCGAGTTCTGTCCTGTAAGAAAGTCTCACACAGGTTCTTTAATACCAGATTTGTGAGAGGTCTCTCCATAGACGACTTCCTCCTACAAATAGGACATTCTCTGGATCCTTTGGTCTCCCAGAACTTCTGCAAACACACTTTACACACACTGTGACTGCAGAGCAGAACAACAGGATCCGTGAAGATTTCACAGCACACAGGACAAGAGAAATCCTCCTCTGAAAACGTAGAAGCCATTTTATTTTGCTGCTGTTGTTTGCTCTCTCCAGTCCGAATGTCCAGATTCACTTTCACTTTGATCAAAAGTAATCACACCCTGATTTCAGGTTTGTTTAAAGTTAATATACGACTTATCAGGTCCAGTTAGTAATCACTTCCTTTCACAGAGCTGAAAATGAGACTCAGAATTCTCCATAAACGAGAATAATACTAAACTCACCAGAGCAGAACACTGCAAAAGGACTGCAGTCGTCTCAGATTCTGTACTTCCTTAATAGGAGGAGTTTTAGAGAGACGGGTATGACCTTTTACACTCATCACTGACAGCAGAAACAGCAGATAAAGAACACTTGTGTTTAAATACTAACTATGAGGTAATTAACAGCACTTGATAAAAATGTAACCAGAGATCAGTTTCACTCTTCTGGACTGAAAATAATGTTTTTATTCCTGGAATCTGTTGGAGTCACTGCTCCAGTTTAGGACACAAGGCCCAGAATGCTCCAATCACCAATACGATGAACTGGATCTCAGTCAGAACAGTGCAATCTTATAAACAGCAGAAATACTGGACCTTATCCTCAAACCTGAATTACAAAGACATCACCCCCAGGAAATTTACAATGATAAATACACACATATAACCCTGTAGAAAATACATGCTTAAGTTTCCTTCTGTTTTGTACGAATTTAAATACACACACTGTATTTTTGGAATTCTGTATTCCCATGATAAATAATTGTAAGAACAAATTCATGTGGAAAAGATTGTTACTTTGTTCTATGAAAAAACATGCAAGATTTACAATTATTTACTTCTAGGTTAACTGTTAGCCAATCAATGGGAAAGGTGAGAGGTCAGGGGAGGAGGCAAATCCTGTGTAAGGAAAGGTCACATGGTTTTTTTTGGAGGGCTGCAGGTGAGGCACGGAGAAGATCACACTGGAGAACTGTACAGTGATTAATGCGAGTTTTCATGCTTAATGAACACTTAATGGTTGTCAGACCGATAACCTATTCACTACTTTGCATGTAGAAGAAGTCGGTATCACATAGAGACGTTTTCAAAGCGAATTTGTCTGAATAGTTCAGCTAATGGTATTGCTTGAAAAGTTAGAAACTCAGTAGCTAGGACTGTGTTAGGCTAACCGGCTTCCACAGCCAATGAGTTGCTTCTGAGGAACAAGACCGTGAGATTAATCGGAGGAAGACAGCTTGCTGTTTGAACGTATACGCGAACTACAGCATCGCGTGAGTAACTGCGCACACCGAGAGCACGTGAGCAGGGCTTCAGTGACACATACCAGGGGAATTGCAACCGTAGACTTTGAAGTTGAATAGGGTAAGAGAACCCAGGGCGTCTTTTGCCGCACTAATTATATAAGCAAAAGTCCGCTACATAAATGGAGGCACCGCTGGGATAATTTTAAGTATTTTGCAAATTAGTGTATGTGTTTATGGTGATTCAACATGGCAGACCGTAATTTGTTCGTGGAAGAACTAAAGACATGGTGTGAAACTGAGATACTAGATGTTACTCATGCCCTTTTGCTAGTCATTGAGGATTAACTAGAAGTTTCTGAAATTGAGGATGGCGCACACTCTGTTAAGTGTCTGGGTCGTGTGCATGTCAGGGGTAGGAAGCAACATGTCCAGAGTAACAAGTGGATGGTGTTATGTGAATGAGTGCCTCGGTGCATAATGTCAGTGCTGACAAAGAAACTGATAGTAAGACAAAGGACATTCAAGCATTGAAAAATGAGATTAAGGAGTTGAAGTCGATGGTCGCGGCAATGACTGTAGAATCGTCCAAAACTGCAACAGACATTGTTGCCACTGCAACTAGGAGTAGGGTGTTGACAGCTGAACCTGATAGTGATTCGGAGGTAGCTTTGCTTTGCTAAGAGGCAGGTGAAAAGACTTGAGCAGAAGTTGGCCGTCCGTGAGGATGACTGTCCAGACTATTCCACTGCTGCATTAACAGTAGACACTTCTAGGAATGTCATGAAAGGCCCTGAAGGTAAGGAATCTAATTTCTGTTATAGATGTGGTGAAGATGGCCATTTTTCAGCTGTTTGTGGGAATAATGAGAACCAGACCAAGGTGATCCGGAAACTTATTCGTTCTCTTAAAAGGAGGGAGCATGAAGTAAAGCCTAAGAGTAGCAATAAGAGTAGCAGTGGTGTTTGTACTTCAAAGAGAAGTGCAGTGAAAGCATATACTGTGAAGGGACTCCCTAGGGGCTTGGTAGGTCCATCCTCTCTTTTGTCCGTGAAAATAAATGGACATTTGTGTGATGCCCTCCTAGACAGTGTTCGCAGGTGACTATTATCTTTGAAGATTGGTATAGGAAGTACCTGCGTGATGTACCTATTCAGCCTGTGGCTGGGTTAGCTCTATGGGGCTTAAGTGATTCTAGCTATCCGTATAAGGGCTATGGGGTGGTGAATATGGAGTTCCCTGCTGATGTGACTGGTGTTCCCGAGGCCATCTCCGTGCTGGCTTTAATCTGCTCTGGTCCAAAGAGCCCAGATCAGATACAAGTGATTTTAGGGACCAATGCAAAATTGTTCAAGCGATTGGCCTCGTTGTGCAAGGAGACAATGTCTCCCGAACTCTGGGTCTGAAGGCCAGTTGCAGGACGGAACAGCCACTAGAGTCTATACCAGTAGAAGGTGACGCTGGCAGTGTACAGTGGTTAGGTCCTCACCCGTTGACCCTACCTCCAGGTAGTAGCTGCTGTATAGAGTGTCATGTGGAGTTGAAGCAATCACTGTCTAATGAGGTGCTCATGGTTGAAGCCTCTGATGCAGATCCATTGCC
The DNA here is from genome assembly GCA_012411365.1 of Ameiurus melas. Taxonomy (NCBI): domain Eukaryota; kingdom Metazoa; phylum Chordata; class Actinopteri; order Siluriformes; family Ictaluridae; genus Ameiurus; species Ameiurus melas. Next base: position 35,520,063 of record CM022758.1, read on the forward strand.
TGCTGGAGTACTCCTGCAGCCGTTGGTAGTGTTGAAGTCTGCTGTACAGGTAGAGCGTTTTCCTGTTCGAGTGCAGAACGAGTCACACAGAGAAGTGAATATATCAGTGGGGACTGTGATGGGACGGTTGCATCCTGTGGACCCTGTAATTTCACCCCGGGTGGCTTGAAAGCCCCTAGTAAAATGGATGTCAGTCTTTTGAACTTTGGTGACTCTCCGGTTCCAGAGAAGTGGAAGAAAAGATTGTGCCGAAAGCTGGCCGAAAGAGCTGATGTTTTTTCACTACATGACTGGGATGTAGGATTGGCCCGTGACGTTGAACATCACATTCGGCTAACAGATACTAGGCCTTTCCATGAGCGCTCCCGGCGTTTAGCGCCAGCTGATATTGATGATGTCAGAAGACACATCCAAGAACTGTTAGCAGCTGGAATAATCAAAGAATCGAGAAGTCCGTATGCATCACCAATAGTGATAGCAAGAAAAAAAAAAAAGGAAGTGTAAGAATGTGTATCGATTACCGCACACTCGACCGAAGAACAGTGCCAGATCAGTATATTACACCGCGTATTGACGACGCTCTGGACTGTCTGTCGGGTAGTAAGTGCTTTTCGGTGTTCGACTTGAGGAGTGGCTACTATCAAATAGCCATGAAGGAAGACGATAAAGAGAAAACCGCCTTTATCTGTCCATTAGGCTTCTATCAATTTGAAAGAATTGAATCAATTTGCCACAGGGGATAACAGGGGCCACAGCCACTTTTCAAAGTTTAATGGAAAAAAAAACAGTCGGCGATATGAACCTGCTACAAGTTTTGGTGTACTTGGATGACTTAATTGTATTTGGAAAGACGTTGGATGAACACGAGGAACGCCTTCTCCGCGTTCTTGAACTACTTGCAGAAGGGGGATTGAAGCTCTCATTAGATAAGTGTGTCGTACTTGGGACACATTGTTTCAGCAGATGGAGTGGCGACTGACCAATCAAAGGTGGAGGCAGTGAAGACCTGGCCGCAACCCACTGACTTGAAGAGTCTATGATCCTTTCTTGGCTTCTGTGGGTACTACAGAAGGTTTATTGCAAACTATTCTTCCATTGTGAGACCTTTAACAGATCTGACAAAAGGATATGCCCCCAATCAAAGAAAAAACAAGAAGAAAAACCAGGAGTACTTTCATGAGTCTGAGCAATTTGGCGAGAGATGGGACCTGTCTTGTACAAGGGCATTTAATCAGGTCATCCACTGTCTTACCAATGCTCCCGTCTTGGCATTTGCTGATCCCAACAAGCCTTATGTTCTACATGTGGATGCTAGCTTTAAGGTACTTGGTGCAGCCTTGTATCAGGCCTATACTGAGGGTTTAAGACCTGTAGCTTTTGCCAGCAGGAAAATCTCCCCCTCTGAGCAAAACTACCCGATCCACCAGTTAGAGTTTTTGGCTCTTAAATGGGCTGTTGTGGACAAATTCCATGACCATTTGTATGGAGCTAAGTTTACTGTACGGACTGACAACAATCCTCTCACATATGTGTTAACATCTGCCAAGCTGAACGCCACAGGGCATAGGTGGCTTGCATCATTGGCAACTTATGAATTCAATATTCAGTACCGCCCTGGTAGAAACAATATTGATGCAGACCTGCTCTCACGAAACCTGTCAGAGAGCTCAAGACAGTGGGAGGACATCCCCTCACCTGGAGTGAAAGCAATGTGTCAGCGGGTTGACATTGAGGAGTCACCTAAGTATGCTCTCCAACTGGGTGCACCTCCAGAGTGTGTCTATCTTCCCTATATGGATGTGGTGTTTGTAATTACAAAGGAATGGTTCACAAATAAACGTATCCAGGTGTTAGAATGGCCAAGTCAAAGTCCAGACCTGAATCCAATCGAGAATCTGTGGAAAGAGCTGAAAACTGCTGTTCACAAACGCTCTCCATCCAACCTCACTGAGCTCGAGCTGTTTTGCAAGGAAGAATGGGCAAGAATTTAAGTCTCTCGATGTGAAAAACTGATAGAGACATACCCTAAGCGACTTGCAGCTGTAATCGCAGCAAAAGGTGGCTCTACAAAGTATTAACGCAAGGGGGCCGAATAATTTTGCACGCCCCACTTTTCATTTTTTTATTAGTTAAAAAAGTTTCAAAAATCCAATAGATTTCGTTCCATTTCACAATTGTGTCCCACTTGTTGGTGATTCTTCACAAAAAATAAAAATTCTATAATGTTTATGTTTGAAGCCTGAAATGTGGCAAAAGTTTGAAAAGTTCAAGGGGGCCGAATACTTTCGCAAGGCACTGTACATTGTGTTTCTCTGAGAAATCTTACTCTCTTCATTTAGCATTCCTGAGCTTGACTGAAGTCCTGCTGGTTTTTCTTGATTTTAGTCTCCGACACTCACCTGCTTATCACTTATCACTCTTGTTTATTGTTGAATTTTATCCTCCCTCTTATTTTCAAAATGCTGGCTTGTGATAATAAATTGGGTAAAATATTAAATGTGAAAATGAATGGTAATAATATTTGTAAAACATCGTATGTGTAAACGCAATGGACATGAAAAAAAAGATTACACACCCCCTTTAAAACTGCATGTTTTTGTGATGTAAAAATGAAAGAACGATAAATCAGATCTTTTTCCACCTTTAATCTGATACACCAGCAACATTCAAGTGAAAAACAAATAAAAAGGTTTTAGGGGGAAAAAAAGAATAAATGCAATAACAATAAGCTGGTTGCATAAGTACGTACACCCCTTAACTAATACTGTGATAAAGCCTCTTTTATTTATAATACAGCACTCAGTGTTTTGGGGTTAAGAGTCTCCTGACTTAGCACATCTTTCTTTAGCAATTTTTTCCAGTCTGACTGGGACATTCTAAAACACTGATCTTCTTCTTCTGAAGCCGTTTCTTCATGGACTTGGATTTTTACTGGAAGGTGAAGTGTTCCCTTTCAAAGGGAACTTCGACGTTGCATTTAGCATAACAGTATGGGAACGCCTTGTGCGCGTGACCGGTATCTGAAGCTTGTGTAAAATCATGCCTCTACTTATAGGCCCGCCATGATCAGGTGACATGGCAATTAAGCACGTCGCATGATATATATATGGCATCTGTGAACCACGCCGCCAGCCTTATTATCTTCAGCAAGACTGCATGTTCATCATTTTTGTGACAAAAATGCTTCGTTTCTACATGATATTTTCTCAAAATCTCTGACCTTTTCTATCCCTTTTTTAGAGAAAAATAAAAGAAAAGAGAGGGAAGTAATGAGCGAGAATGAATTCAGGAAGTGTGTTACGGCTTGCTCCCGTTTCATCACAGGAGTAGTGCACACTTTCTGGGTGAAGTGTAGGAGTGTAGCATGTGATGACGGCCCCGAGAGGCTGCGCATGGTAACGCCTACATTAAGCAGCTCGGCTAGAGACACGTGCTCTTCCCAGAAGCCAGTTTCAGAGCCTCGTGGATCTGGGCCGGTCAAGGCAGCTAGCCATTTCAGGTTCGGGGGATCTCTTATGGATCCGGAAGAGGAGCTGGAGATGAGCGCTGCTCTATCTCTTGCTCTGTCTTCTGGGTTTTGGAGCTTGTGTCGCAACTCCTCATACCATTATGGGGGAAGAAGAAAAAAACACACACAAAAATAATAGTAGTAATTTCTCTCTGACTCCGAGGAGCCAAAAGGATGTGTTAAAAACCGAGAGCAACATTTAAAGAGCATTGAATTGAAGAATTGAAGTAATTACTAAGGCTGGATGAGCCTTTTTCTCCCCAGAGCAAGTGAATCCCTCACACTGCAGAAACCCCCCTGTCATCCAGAAGTGCATGACAAAATATGAGGGTTCTGGGGGAAAACCATGTATAAGCCATCTTTATAACCCCACAATATTGGATTATTAAGCCATTGTGGGGAATGAATGGCATGGCTATTTAGCTATGCTGAAGGTGGAGGAGGCACTTGTGAGCTACCTTTCTCCATCGATGGCAGGTAATTAGGAGGGCCGGCTTTGCATCCAAACCACCGTATAAGGCCGCCGTGGCATTGGTGGGCAAGCCTATGCAGTAGTAGTCTTGCTTGTGGGTCACAACAGACAATGACAGTGTTGCAGGCCTACCAAGCAGGTCTGTTGAGTGAGCTCGACATATGGCGGCATTCAAAAAATGCCGCCTTCCCTGTTGTCTCAAGCTCACCCGGGCATCCATGAGTGGAGCCCGGCCCACACTAGTGCAAGGGAGACCCAGAAGGCGAGTATGGTAGCCCACCAACCCCTGCAGACAGCCAGGGGAACCGGGCGGCCACAGTTGCTGTCTGCTACTAGGCCTGATCTGAGAATGGTCATAAAGGCCAAGCAGGCAAAGAAGAACGGCCCTGAGGGGCCATGGAGGGACGTATCAGGGGACAAGAGGTTGTTATGGCAGGTAGCCCCTAATGCTACTGTAGGGCCTCCCCTAGCCAAGGCGGTCCCCAAGTTTTGAGTGTTCTCTGGTCAGCAAGCTGTCACAGAACAATGACAATTTGATCCTTTCCCTCCAATAGAATGTGGAATAGTTAACGTCACTAAACGACCATCGGGCAGTGTGGAAACTACTGCTAAATGTGTCTCCATGGGTTCTGTCTACCGTACAAAATTGTTACCAGCTCCATTTTATAGCTCGACTCACCCACCCCCCCGAGTTCAGAGGTGTGCTCTCCACAGTAGTCAACACAGACCAGACTATAGTGCAGGAAATAAGTTCCCTTTTGGACAATGGGGCTATAGAACCTGTACCCCGTTCCCTAAGGGAGGGATGTTTTTACAGCCATTATTTCCTGGTCCACAAAAAAGATGGGAGCATGTGGCCAATTTTAGATCTGCATCATCTGACTCGTACATGCACATACAGGTTCAAGATGCTGACGTTCAAACTTATCGTGTCACAGATTCAGTTGGAGGACTGGTTTGTGGCGATAGATCTAAACGGTGCATATTTCCACATAGAAATATCGCTAGCTTTATCCCCTCGCACCTTCACAAAGTGCATGAATGTCACTCTTGCTCTATTGTGACTCCAGGGCATCTGTGTACCAAACTATCTGGATGACTGTTTAATTCTAGTACAATCCAGGGAACTGGTGGTTCAACATCAAGATGTTGTTCTCGCCCACATGAAGAGCTTGGGGCTCAGGTTGAATCTCAAAAAAGTATGCTTTCCCCAGTGCAGTGGACAACTTTTTTGGGGGTTATAGGGATTCTACTATGATGAGGGCGTGTCTATTCCCAACATGCATATTGTCAATCCTATCTACACTGAGCAAGAAAAGCTGGATCTTGGGAGACTATTGGCGTTTATGGGCCTATTGCACAGGAGACCATTCAGTGGTGGCTGAGAAGTTGGCGGTTTTGTCAAAGGACGAAACCTCTGAGAATAATCAGTGTCACACAGCGATGGCTACATGTTCTGAGAATTTGAGGTTCCCCAGTTTCTAGCCTTGGGTAACACTCTAGGGGTGTCTCCTTAGCGCAAGACGGTAATGAGAGACCCCTCCCTGGAGAGCAGTCTTAGACAGCTGTCCAGCTCACGGTCTCTGGTGCGGCCCTCATCTGGAGCAGGGTGGCTCCATCTCCTCAGAGGAGACAACACATGGCCCGCTGTGGTTTGCCCTCACTCCTCCGCCATGGTGTACATGTGGCCGAGGTAACATCTGTACGCTGTTCCCCCCATAGCTCTGCTCCCACAAGTTCTAGCAAGAGTCCGCCAAGACAGTCTATGTCTTCTGCTAGTAGCATGTTATTGGCCAGCTCGAATATGTTCTGAGAGATAATATCCATGCGAGATGGCACTACTTGGGAGATTCCCATCCACAGGGATTCACTGTAGACCTAGTGAACTGTGCAATAGCCACAGTCCTGGAGTTCTTACAAGAACATTTCTCAGCGGGGTGGGCTACTTCTGAAATCTGGGTTTACAAGGCTGCCATTTCGGCCAGCCACGCCCCTATTGATGGAGTCTCTGTGTGGAAACAATCTAACTTCGAGGTTTATGCATGGTCTCAGGCGGATGAGTCCCATCTGCAGGCCGAGCTTACCTTCCTGGGAACTTCTGTGGTCCTGGAAGGTCTCTCACGTGCCCCATTTGAGCCCTTAGAGTGGATCTACTGTCTCAAACCAGCAGGCTGATTTATCACCCTCAGCCAGAACTACGGAAACTGTGGGTCTGGCCCCTGAGGGGCACCAACTCATAGATTCTGGTCTCACAACTGAGGTGGTAAAGCTAGAGCACCATCCACAAGGAAATTGTATGCACTCAAGTGGTACCTTTTTGACTTGTGGTGTGAGGAACGTCAGCTAGACCCAGTAAACTGCGCATTAGCTACAGTCCTGGAGTTCCAGGACTTACAAGGATGTTTCTCAGTGGGGTGGGCTCCTTCTACAATCAGGGTTTACGTGGCCACCGTTTTGGCCAGCCATGCACCTGTTGATGGAGCCTCTGTGGGTCAACATCCTTTAACTTCGAGGTTCATGCGTGGTGTCAAACAGCTGAGGCCCATCTGCAGGCCCCACATACCTTCCTGGGACCTTTCTGTGGTCTTGGAAGGTCTGTCAGAGGCCCCATTTGAGCCCTTAAAGTCATCCTCAGAGAGGTTTCTGACTCTAAAGGTAGCTCTTCTGCTGGCCCTGATGTCTCTCAAGTGAGTGGTAGATCTACAAGCTCTCTCTGTTGCCCCTTTCTGCCTTCACTTTGCACCTAGATTAGCCAAGGCCTTCCTGTATCCAAGGCCAGATTATATTCCTAAAGTGTTAGAAAGAAAGAAAAAGAACAGCAGTCAGAATAACAAATACTACAACCACAAGGGCAACCACTCTCTCCTCGCATCTCATACTAGCATCCTTCCCTCACATCCTACGAGGTGGAGCTAACAGTGAGAATAATAAATGAGAAGCAACTACAGGCTTGAGTAATCAAGAAGGCATTAATATGTTGAAGGCTTGACGTTTCATTTACAGCACACATTTGTGACATCTTCTGGTGAAGTGGATATTGCGCAGTTAAGGATAATACACAAGTTACTGGATCTGGGTTCTTTTTTATTGATATCAACACATTACTACAATGCATATTACAATTTTCTGAACTGAAATAATGTTAATGTACAGCATTATTTTGATTTGATTGGTTTACTCCTTCACTTTACAGAACTCTGTAAATTTTTTCCACTTGAAGGCTTTCTCAAAATGATCAAATATCAAATATTAACCAGGATATAAAATAATAATTTATTATGGTTTAGATGAACAGCTTTGAAGCATTTTAAGAAAAGGTTGTATAACAACCTTGAACAGGGTTAAATGGTCCAGATGGGCACCAAAATGCATATTTATATCTCTTTGGTTAGTTACCAGTTGATACATTAAGGCAGAAAAAAATTATAATAAATATAGTCGCAACCAGCAGTCACTTGGGTCCAGGCACTTTAGGATTCCTGGGTTGTTTCTGAAGCAGCTGTGAGTCAAAAAGCTTGAACATTTAGACATATTTTGCCTCTGCATCCCCGTGTACACTCAAGTACTTTCTCCTCTCGAGTTGTAGTAACACATTCAAACAAGAATCCCCACCACAAACATACGACAACAGGTGGTTGGATAACTTCTGCAAGGAATTGTGATATCACAACCTAAGTTTCCTCACAACTCCGTACGGTATCAGTGGCTCTTTAACCGGCGCCTCGGCCTACATTGGCGTTGATGACACAGACGGCTGTATTCGATTTGACGCGTTCAAGATTATAAAAGCGACAGTTGTGGTCCTTCTTGAGTATATTATCAACAAAAAACTGAAAGTTCTCTGCCTTGGTTGCGAAGTGGATCATCCGAGTCAGCTTAGACACTCCTGTCTGTTTGAACCTGACGCGTATTTCTTTGACAAATACTTTGAGGAACTATTGCGTGATCTGATCAAGCCTTGGCTTAAACATTACATCGCTCAAGCATTGAGTTGGTTTGGTTTGCGGGTTAACCCTCAGAGAATTAAAGGATTGGTGGACGCTGTTCTACACGAGCTGCGCGACGAAGTGTACATTGTGCAAAGACTTCAAGAGGTCAGAGAGAAACTTGTGGATGTCAGCAGAGAACAGATCGTCTACGACGTTGTGGACAGCTGGAAGGGGGTCACACCAGCCGTTTGAGATGGGGAATGCATGCAGCGCTACAGGATTAGCCAAGAGTCTGCTTAAACACCAGATTGTCCAGTCTATTGTACAAACGCCTTACGGACGGTGTTGGTGTGTCCGTAGCTGTAAACGGATGTGATGTTGACCCGAGACGTCTAACAAATCTCGTGAATCAGATGAATCTTGTGCGAGGTGCGTTGTGTGATTGGCCTTCTTTGTTACTTATGTGTATTGACGCATGCGAACCGATTTTGGGTTCTATCACAAAATTACTAGATCTTGTGACTGACCGTGGCAGACGTATTAAAATTGAAGACATTTTAACTATGTGTACATATGTGTGTGATGTGTGTGAAATTCTGCTGTCGAGAAATGAACAGACGGTTACCTTAGCCTGGGCACACGTAGAGCATGATGCCACGGTACCTTAGCCTGGGCACACGTAGAGCATGATGCCACCGTGGTTCGGATATCTTGCTCCATCCCTGGCCACCAGTATTTCTCCCGCAGGAGCTGATAAGTACGTTTTGCCCCGGGGTGCCCAGTTCCCCAGACCGAATGGGCCCATGTGATCAGGTTAGTTCGGTGCCTCTCTGCTACGAATAATTTTCTTGGTGGGCAATTAACAGGAATGCTGGCTACAGGCATCCACTCTAACTCCTGGTTAAGATCCCACTCCACAGCACTGAGAATACAGGTGGGATTGAGGACCTGGACATCCAGATCGGGAGCACTATACGGGGGATCACGACGTGAGAGGGCATCAGCTTTGAGATTTTTGGATCCGGGACGGTAGGAAACCAGAAAATTGAACCAGGTAAAGAACAGGTTCCATCTAGCTTGACGTGCGTTCATCCTTTTTGTAGTTCGAAGATATTCCAAATTCTTGTGATCCGTAAACACCATGAATGGGTGAGTTGACCCCTCCAGCCAGTGTATCCACTCTTCAAATGCCAGCTTCATGGCCAAAAGTTTTCGATCCCCCACACCATAATTCCGCTCAGCGGAGCTAAATTTCCGAGAAAAGGAAGCGTCAGGATACAGCTAAGGCTTGTCTCCGAACCTCTGTGAGAGGACCGCCCCGGCCCCTGTACTCGAGGTATCCTCCTTCTACCACAAAGGGGCGATCAGGATCGGGATGTCGGAGGATGGGGGCTCTGGTAAAAGCTGTCTTCTTTGACACTCGCCGGTACGGGCCATTCCACCACAGCTGTCACCTTTCCCTGGTCCATGGATACTCCATCAGGATGAATGACATATCCCAGAAATGCTATGGTGGTCTTATGAAACTCACACTTCTCCACCTTTACATAAAGCTGATTCTGTAGCAGTCTTTGCAAAACTTGGCGAACGTGAGAACGGTGCTCCTCCAGTGAGTTTGAGTAGATGATATCATCAATATATTCAATGATGTATTTCCCCAAGATGTCGTGAAGCACATCGTTGATGAAGCACTGAAACACAGAGGGCATGTTGGAAAGCCCATGTGGCATTACCAAGTATTCATAGTGTCCGGTGAGTGTGCTGGACGCAGTTTTCCATTCATCTCCCTCCCGAATACGAATTAAATTGTATGCACTGCGTAGATCCAGCTTTGTAAATATATTGGCCGTCCGTAACTGCTCCATGGCGGATGGTACCAGAGGGAGGGGGTATCGGTAGCGCACACAACAGCGGTTCAGCACCCGGTAGTCAATGCACGGGCGTAGGCCGCCTCCCTGCTTTTCCACGAAGAAAAACCCGGCGGATACGGGTGAGGTAGAGGGTCGGACGTACCCCTGCTGAAGGGCTTCGTGAATGTAGTCCTTCATAGCCTGTTGTTCAGGGATGGAGAGAGGGTACACCCGCCCCTTAGGCGGGATGGCTCCGGGCAGTAAATCAATGGTGCAATCGTAACTCCTATGTGGGGGTAGCCCACTGGCCCTTCCTTTGCTGAACACCTCCTTCGGCTCTTTGTATGCGCTGCGAATTGTGAGATGAACTAGGCTATCTGGATGTGGCAGGAACAAGGTGAATCTGAGGATTTGTTGCATCAACTATGCCACCTAGGGGACAGGAGGCCGGCCCCCAGGACAAGGAACTAAACTAGATTAACCCCTAAGGGTAATTCGAGCACACAGGTTCGTAAACTCAAGGAGCCGGAGACATGCGTTACATCAACGATATTTATTCCAACAAAACACATTAATTATTACCGTTGCACGGTAAAACATGACCATACAATTGACACTCTGATGGAGAGGTCCCACCAACACAGTGACCAGGGGACTGCTATATAAGCACTGTAGCTATGGGGTTGACTAGCACCTTGCTATTGGGCGAGTGACCTGGTCTCAGGGGAGGGGTAACTAGAACAGGGGAAATGCTTACCACAGCGAGCTGGACTACTGCAAGACTGAGGGGAGGGGGTCCAGAAAATACACCATGCATGAGAGAAACACTCAAATTCTAAATAAAAACAATCCAAAAAAAAAAAACCCAAAGGGCCAACACAGCAAGGGAAAGTGAAAGCCTCCACCACGAACTCAGTCCTCCGCTCACGTGGGCCACACTGCTCCTGTCCCCAACGGGAAAGAGGAAACACAAGCACTAATTAACAGAGTGGTTGATCTTACAAGCCAGGTATGCTAGCAATACTACAAATAGCTACTTATCTTGAGCAGCAGGTTTGATGCCCCAGCTCCACACAGATCAATGGTCAAAATGGGACAACCACCCTGGCCACAGCATTGGGATTGTAAACCAGCATGCATACACACCCACACCCACACACACACACAACATACACATACACAACAAGCAGAGTAGTAACACAGGCAGAGCGGGGTTTATCCCACAACCAACAAATAAAAGTACAAAATGCATGCAGGTTAGGCCAGAGAAACGGCGACACAGCACTGCATAGCCCAAGCATGCCTTAGAACAACCAAAACAAAGGTCCTAGCACCAGCCAGAGCCAGTGGCTAGAAAGATCACAGACTAAACAAATATCCTAATAATTAGACATGACATTACTAAAAAAAAAGAGAAGACAAAGCAGCAGTCTCTTAGGACGTGGGAACAGCCGATCAGTATAGCCAGCATATAGGCCACTCTGTAAAGCACAACAAACGCTAAAATTATGATTAGCAGCTTGTTCTAAAAATAGACTGCACAGCGTTGCTTTAACATAGATACCTCAGAGCTGGCGATCCTATGCTCCACTTACAGGTACGAGGAGGAGAGACAACGCACTCACCACTCTACTGCTGATAGCAAACTAAAGCAGACAACAGCGTTAGATGTGTGACAAAGCAGAGAGGCCGTAATAGTATGTTGAGCATAATCGCCTATCTGACACCAACAAGTTTCTTGCATTGCGGTCCACTGGCCGTAATGCATGCAAGTTTCCAAAGCAAATACCAACCGCACTACAACCCACAACCAAACAAACAGCTAAGATTCTACCTCAAAAAGAGTCATTTAAACAAATTGGAAAACAAGCAGTGCTTACCTGTTGAGCCAGCGGTTTCACCTAACCGGTATGCCACGTCACTAACCAGGAAGTCCTTTCACTGACTGAACGACGTACCAGTCAGTCGAAAACCACTTCCTTAAATACTACTCCAGGACACGCCCCCTCAAGATGACTCACGGGGAAACCCATTTCACCACAAAAATCTGCCCTCCAATTTGTTTTCGTCGTCCCGACGATAGAACCAACTGGCATCCCCATCTTAGCAGCTGACATTACTGGTTGGGGCCCACCGGCTGGGGCAGGTGATGTGGGTTAGAATGTTGACCAGCTTTATGTCGCCTCGTTCGGCACACAGCGAGGGAACTTGAACCAGGCTGGTCAACTACAGAAGGAGTGGCTACCGGTGACAAGGGGTGATACGGCTGTGGGCTGTTAGGGACAGTAGTACTCATGGGGATACCAGCCACCAAGAGTGTCTCAAATGGAGGTTCAGAAACCACTGGTGAATGCGGCCCTCCCGCCACAGAGGGACAGGGAGCTAGGGGAGTCCTTGAGACTATTAAACATAGCTCCTCTTCACCAATGGGTTCAGTGCAATTGGTCTGCCTCAAGGAGGTCGGGGGTGTAACTGGTTGGCGAGGGGGCTCGGCTCCCACTAGAGGTTTCAAGAGATCTCTGTGCACCTGTTTAACCTTGTGAACTGCATCTACAGGGGCAATGGTATAGACTACGCCCCCACTGTTTGGGACTTGGAGGACCTGGTAGCTCACCGAGCTCCAAATGTCCTGAATCTTGTGACGGCTTCTAATGCCACAGTCCCGTAGAAGAACCAATTGCCCCACTTTCAGTGGTGCATCCCGCACCCGCAAGTCATGCCTTTCCTTTCGTCGACTAGCTGCTACCAGCAACTGGTCGCGAGCACCCTCAAAAGCCACTCTGAGTCTAGCCTGATGCTCCACCACCCAGTCTTGCACGTTACCTGGCTGGGGATCTTGAACACGACCCAGGAGAAAGTCAACCGGGAGCCTTGGTTCTTGGCCAAACATTAAAAAGAAGGGGGATTCACCAGTGCCCCGATGGGGGGTAGAGTTGTAAAAAAATAATACTTGTGGAAGACAAGACGCCCAGTCCCTCTTTCGGGAGGGTGGCAATGTGCGGAGAAGGTTATGGAGTGTCCGGTTGAACCTCTCACACTGCCCATTACCTGCAGGGTGGTATGGGGTGGTGCGGGACTTAGCAACTCCATACAGGTCACAAAGCTGATGGATGAGGGAACTCTCAACGCTTTTTCCTTGGTCTGAATGGATTCGGCTCAGGACACCAAACTTGTAAAACCACTCATTCAGCAAGACACGTGCCACCGTAGGCGCACGCTGATCCCGGGTAGGAACTGCCTGAGTGAATTTGCTGAACACATCAGTCATGACGAGAACATTCTCTATACCACCGTTAGATGGTTCCATCACTGTGAAATCTATTGGCACCACTGTTTGATGTCTGTAGACATCCTTGGCCAATAGCATCGGGACCTCACCAATTCGGTAGTTCTCTCAATGCCCTGGTGGCCATGTTCCTGGTGCAATTGCGTCAGGACGTCTGGCTTCAAGACAGCTGGCAACAGGAGTTGAAGACACTCTTCCTTCCCATCAGGGCGGGGACTCTTTGCAAACCCTTCTACAAACCGCCTATAGTAACTGGCAAATCCCAAGAACGAGCGCAGTTCTGACCCATGGCTCGGACGTTGCCAGCTGGCTACTGCCTCAATCTTAGTTGGATCTGTGGAGAATCCTTGACTGGAGATAATATGTCCTAAATAACCAACTTCCTTACGGAAGAACACACACTTCTCTAATTTTGCCTTTAACCCTTCTTTGTGAAGTCAACTGAGGACGACTTCTAAGCGTTGGAGGTGTTGAGAGACAGAGGCAGAAAACACTATGATGTCATCAAGGTACAAGAGCAGTGAATGGCTTTGCTGATCCCCAAACAATTCAATTCAATTCAATTCAATTTAATTTTATTTGTATAGCGCTTCTTACAATAGTCATTGTCTCAAAGCAGCTTTACAGAAATAAAAAACAGGTATAAACAGTCAGAAACATCTAAAGAGAGACAAACAGGAACAGATAAACAGAGACAAACAGGTAGAAAACAATGGAATTTATCCCAACTGAGCAAGCCACTGAGTGGCGACGGTGGCAAGGAAAAACTCCCTAAGATGTTTTTTGAGGAAGAAACCTTGAGAGGAACCCGACTCAGAAGGGAAACCCATCCTCATCTGGGTAACACAGAATGTGAATGTAACACAGATAATGTGAAAAATGAGAAGTATGGCCTTAGGAGCAGCCGTAGTCCCAGCAGAAGATTTGGGCTCATCGAGGCAGAGGCAGAGGGATCTGGATCTCCAATATCTCCATAAATTCATGTGGGGCTCGGCAAAAAGAGAGAGAGAGGGAGAAAAACGATTAGGACTGTGAAGTAGTGAGATATAATCTAGTCAGGGTAAGCTTGAGTAAACAAATATGTTTTAAGCCTAGATTTAAACACTGAGACTGTGTGTGAGTCCCGAACACTAATAGGAAGACTGTTCCATAACTGTGGGGCTCTATAAGCGAAGGCTCTTCCCCCTGCTGTAGACTTCACTATTCTAGGTAATATCAAATAGCCTGCACCTTTTGATCTGAGTAGGCGTGGCGGATCATATAAAACCAGAAGGTCGCTTAGATATTGTGGTGCAAGACCGTGTAGTGCTTTATAGGTTAATAAAAGTATTTTAAACTTAATGCGAAATTTTACCGGGAGCCAATGCAGTGTGGATAAGATCGGGGTGATGTGGTCGTATCTTCTAGTTCTAGTAAGGACTCTAGCAGCTGCATTCTGGACTAACTGGAGTTTATTTATATTCTTACTGGAACATCCAGACAGTAAGGCATTACAGTAATCTAATCTAGAGGTGACGAATGCATGAACCAGTATTTCTGCATCATGTAGTGACAATATGTTTCTTATCTTAGAAATATTTCTAAGATGAAAGAACGCTATCCTAGTAATATTATCTACATGAGCATCAAATGATAGACTGGAGTCAATAATCACTCCGAGGTCTTTAACTGCTGTACATGATGAAACAGAAAGACCATCCAGAGTTACTGTGTAGTCAGGAAGATTAATTCTAGCTACACGTGGGCCTAATAAAAGTATTTCTGTTTTATCAGAATTAAGTAAAAGGAAGTTAGTTAACATCCAACATCTAATGTCATTTACACAGTCCTCCACTTTACTAAGCTTCTGTCTGTCCTCTGGCTTCGCTGACACATACAGCTGTGTATCATCAGCATAACAGTGGAAGCTAATTCCATGTTTACGAATAATTTGTCCTAGGGGTAACATATATAAGGTAAAAAGCAGTGGGCCTAAAACAGAACCCTGGGGAACTCCAAAAGTAACCTGCAGTACGATGGAGGAAATCACCATTTATATCTACGAATTGATAACGATCGGTCAGATAAGACCTGAGCCAGGAGAGGACTGTTCCCTTAATACCAACAACATTTTCTAATCTATCAAGGAGAATAGTGTGATCTATGGTATCGAAAGCTGCACTAAGGTCTAGTAACACAAGCAGCGAGACACAGCCCTGATCAGAGGTCAGAAGAAGGTCATTTACTACTTTAACTAGTGCTGTCTCTGTGCTGTGATGAGGTCTAAAACCTGACTGATACATTTCATGAATATTGTTCCTTTCCAAGTATGAGCATAACTGCTTTGCTACTACCTTTTCTAAAATCTTAGAGATGAAGGGGAGATTTGATATTGGTCTATAATTGGATAATTGAGACGGGTCAAGGTCAGGTTTTTTTATCAATGGTTTAATAACTGCTAATTTTAGAGATTTAGGGACATAGCCAGTGGTTAGGGAGGAATTTACTATATTTAAAAGTGACTTAATTACTCCTGGACAAATCTGTTTAAACAAACATGTGGGTATAGGATCTAGTATGCAGGTTGATGAATTAGCTGATGAGATTAGCGTAGCTAGGTCGGTCTCTATAAGCGGAGCAAAACACTCTAAGCATTGATCCGGTATTGCCACATTGTCATCTAATGGGTTTGTTATATTACTGACCGGTTGTAATTTAATGGCCTGTATTTCATCTCTAATAATTTCAATTTTATAAATGAAAAATTTCATAAAATCCTCACTGCTATGAAATGATTGAGTTTTTTCCTCTGAAGTGGTTTTATTCCTAGTTAGTTGTGCTACCGTGTTGAAGAGGAATCTGGAATTGTTTTGGTTGTCTCCTATTAAGGTGGAGAAGTAGATCTTTTTAGCATCTACAAGAGATTTCCTATATTGCAGTAGGCTCTCCTTCCATGCTGTCTGAAATATCTCCAGCTTGGTTTGGCGCCATTTACGTTCTAATTGTCTAGATTTCTGTTTTAAGGATCGCGTTAGATCATTATACCAGGGTGCTAATTTTTTTTGTCTAATTATTTTCCTTTTGAGTGGAGCCACTCTATCTAGTGTGCAACGGAGTGTTGACTCCAAACTTTCAGTTGCCTGGTCGAGATCTACTGGATCAGGCGCTGATCCAAATCTAACTGATGTCTCTGGTAGGTTATTTATGAAGCTCAGTGCAGTAGCTGATGTGAATGTGCGTTTTACGCGGTAGCGGGCGAGGTGGAGATATTATAATCCATACGGATTATGAATGAGATAAGATGGTGGTCTGAGATAACTTCAGACTGTGGAATAATTTCAATATTTTCTATACTTAGTCCGTATGTTAGTATGAGGTCAAGAGTGTGACCACCACTATGAGTAGGCCCGATTACGTTCTGATTAATCCCTACTGAATCTAAGATGGACACGACCGCTGTTCTCAGAGGGTCCTCCAGGTTATCAAAATGAACATTAAAATCTCCGACGATTAATGCTTTATTTACAGACACAACCAGGTTTGATACAAAGTCTGCAAATTCACTAAGAAATTCAGTATAAGGCCCTGGGGGTCTGTAAATAATAATTAGAGGAATTGACTTATTTTTTTTGGCTATGGGATTTACACTGGTATAAAGAATTTCAAAGGAATTAAACTTATGACTATATTTTTGTGTGACGACTAGATTTTCACTATGGATAAGACCAATACCTCCACCTCTACCAGTTGAACGAGGCTGATGTACATAACTGTATCCAGGAGGACTGGCTTCATTTAATGCTATGTACTCATTTGGTTTAACCCAAGTTTCCGTTAAACACATTAAATTACATTCCTGGTCAGTAATGATGTCGTTGACAATAAGAGCCTTAGACATAAGAGATCTAACGTTTAATAGTCCTAGCTTCAGATCAAAAATGTTGGCTGTGCATTCAATATGATTTAATTTTATGTTAATTAGGTTACGAAGGTTACGAGATTTCCTATTTATGTGTATAGCTCGGGGAACAGACACAGTCTCAATAGTATTTATTACTGGTGATTGACTATTAAATGAACATTGATTAAACTGACTGTTATTGTCAGAAGATGAACTTACGGTAGAGAGTCACTTGGAGTGAAGCGCCTTGGAGATGTTCTCGGACAGCAGTTCCGCTCCAACGCTGCTGGGGTGCAGGCCATCAGGACGAAACAGCCTAGGGCGCTCCCAAAAACGGATTCCAGTTATTAACAAACACTAGATTCTGCTCATTACACCAAGAGACTAACCATTCATTGAAAGCGAGAAGTCTACTGAACTTTTCTGCTCCACGTCTGAATGTGGGAAGAGGTCCAGAGACGATGATCCTCGCTGTGGGTGATCTGCCTCGCACCGTCTCGATCAGGCTGGTGAAGTCCCTCTTCAGAACCTCCGTCTGCCGTAGCCTGGTGTCGTTCGTCCCGGCGTGCAGCACAACCGCTCCAATGCGCTCGTCCTTCAGGATCCTGGATACCTGCACAGCGACATCAAGAACACGAGCACCAGAAAAACAGTGTGTGTGCACCTTACCTTTGGATGAAGCTACACGGACGTTCCGCACGATGGAGTCTCCGACGATCACGGCGTTGGGTCTGGTCTGGCGGAGAGGGGCGAGGCGGTTCCGGGTTGGAATCTGGAACACCGGTGGTGGAGAGACCTTCGCGAGGGTGCTGCCTTCCGCCGCTGGTTCACCCAAGGCCCGAGGTGTGTTGGCGCCGGTGTGACGGAGACCGTGGCTGGGAAGGTCCTGGCTGCACGATCCCTGCACAGAGAAACACACGGCGTAGAGGGGCTGGGAGTGGAAATACCACACTGTGTGTTTACCTTGGGTGTGTGGACAGAAGCACAAGATGATTCCAGCGCAGTTCGTCGCTCCTGCAGCTGGGCCTGCTGGTCAAGTAGGCCGCGGATCCTCCTCTCCACATCCTCCAGTTCCAGCAACACCATGTGAAGCTCGAGCGAGTCATCTGCACTCAGAACAGGAGAGACGGTGGACATATTTTTTGTTTTTTTTTTTTTTAAAACAGAACAGTGATAAATTCAAAATATGAAATACAAACGTAAAGGTAGGCTAGTGGTAGGTGATGCTAGCGGTTACTGCTAACCGCGATGCTAGCGGGCTAAAGCTAATCGCAAGCTAGTCGTTGTTTGTACAAACAAACCAGAATTTAGCGACACCACAATATTACGATTAGTTTTATCTAAACTACTGTGTTTATATTTGTGAAATTCAAGTAAATATATATATTTTTTAAAGTATAGAAATAAGAAAAGTAATATAGCAGCGTCAAGCCGGAAGCAGCGTCAAGCCGGAAGCAGCGTCAAGCCGGAAGCAGCGTCAAGCCGGAAGCAGCGTCAAGCCGGAAGCAGCGTCAAGCCGGAAGCAGCGTCTGCAAACAGTCTCTGCACAGTCGCTGCGTCTTCCAGCGTCTGCAAACAGTCTCTGCATTAGCCGCTGAAGCGTGCTTGGAGCGTTGCATAAGCCAAATGGCATCCGGTTCCACTCGAAGAGGCCAAAAGGTGTACAAAAGGCCGTTTTGACCTTGTCTGGCTCGGAGACAGGGACCTGATTATAACCACTGGCCAGGTCTAATGTTGAAAACCAACAGGCCCCTGACAGGGCATCAAGACTCTCCTCAATCCATGGAAGGGGAAACGCATCCTTTCGTGTTCTACTATTAAGTAAGCGGTAGTCCACACACATGCGCAAAGTGACATCTTTTTTCTTGGCCAACACAATAGGCGAGGCGTATGGACTGCAGCTCTCACAGATGACATGGGCGTCCAGAAGTTGGTTAATATGGGCCTTCACTGTCTGATATTCGGATGGAGGAATACACCTATAATGCTGCCATACTGGGGTATCATCCAGCAGGGGAATGTCATGTGCAATGAGGTTCGTACAGCCTAGATCACCCTCATGGGCAGAGAAGACAGAGCTGTACTGCAAAAGTAAGTCTCTAACCTCAGACTGTTCTGATTCAGACAAGGCACCCAAGTCTGCCGCCAGAATCTGGTCCTGCACAGCACTCGTGACTACTTGGGAGGAAGCTGTTGCAGTGGTACACCTCACCTCAGTTACGCCTGTGGGCAGGCTAATGACATGGGCGGAAGTTACTGACCCTACCCTGACACGTGGGTAGAGAAGAACGTCAGTTACCCCGACATTAGCCACTGGAACGAACACAGTGCCCCCAACGATTTGGACGAGGCAAGGCGACGCCAGCAGACCAGCAGGTAATCCAGACTCCGGAGGCTCGAAAAGTGCAGCCAAACCCGCAAGCTGTTCAGAACAAGTACAAGCCACAAACTTCATTACCCCACCAGGTATGCGTACAGCCCGTGTACCACAAACCCGTACCGTACCTCTGGAAGCATTCTGACTTTTAATGGCTGATTGATGGCACTGCTGGAGTGCCTTCAAGATGGACCCCGGAGCTTGAGTCACAGGAGGGGAATCAAACAGAGAGGGCCCATAGGCCCCAAAGAGCTCTTGATAACAACGACTAATAACGTTCATGCCTAACACCCCAGGAATGGCCGGGGGAACCCCAGAGGGGTCCCGTACCACTAAAATGCCACAACGCGGGATGGTCTTGCCACATAGGACAACGTCAAGTTCTAAATACCCGATATAGGGGATTGCCAGGCCATTGGCAGCTTGAAGCCGAAGCCAATGACAGGAGTGAAGGCGATCATGGCCCCAGGGTTCAAATTGCTGACAGAAGAAGCTCTCCGTTACTGTAGACACCATAGATCCGGTGTCTAGTAGGCATTGGACCATAACACCCCCCACTACCACATCAATATTCAGACAAGAGGACATCAATCTAGACACCACCCCCACTTGTGAGCCAGTGGAGACCCCATCTGAGCTGTGGCTCAACAACTCAGTGGGAATCAGTTTTCCGACTGGCGAGACCCGTGGAAAGACCTGGACCGGCCTGAAGAAACAAAAGGCAAACAAAAGGGGCATTACGATAAGGACGATTGGGCATGGTGGAGGTTTGCAATGCAGCTACAGTCTGAGTGAGCTGATTCAGCTGCTCTTGTTGGTGCTTCAACATGGCCTTTAACTCGCCCTACTCTGAACCTGGAGGGGTAACTGGAGTAGTGGGCTGAGAGGTGCCTCGCACAGCATACTGCAGGCCATAAGCCGAGGGTAGGGAAAAGCTACGGGCTCTAGCACCTGCCGGAAGACCTTCCCTTTCCCATCTCAGGGCTTCCCTGTGGATTTCTAGCAAGGTGGTGGTGGGCTGACCCCGGATATATTGTTTCAACTCTCTACGAAGGGAACTATCCAAAACATGTTCTACGAACTGATCACGAAGTAAAACCTCTGCATTAAGCACACCACCTGGAGCACACTGCCTGACTTTATCCATTAAAGCCATTAAGGCCAAGGAAAATTCCTGCAAAGTCTCTCCTTCTTCTTGCTGTCTAGAAAAAAAGGCCTGCTGCAAGGTTACATAAGATTGGGAGGGACCATAAAGTTCCTTCAGAATGTCTAAGACCCTGACTGAGTCAACACGCTCTGCACCAGATCGGTACTTAATTTCCTCCTTAGCCTCTCCCTCCAAATGATCAAAGATGAAAAGTGCCTTATCAGCAGTAGACAAATGGCGGGCCCGCATACATGCCTGTACCTCCTCGGTCCACTCAAGTATACCTATCCCTGTCTTCCCATTAAACATGGGACACTTACGCTCTCGTGGTAAAACAACCAGGCGCTCAGTTACTGGCGCGACTGGTGTAGGACCAGATGGTCCAGGAGCTAGTGGATCACTATTAGGAATGGGTTGGGGAGTTGACCGTTCCTGTAGTAAGCGCTCTTTCTCAGCTCTGAGCTGCAGCACTAGGTCACGAAGCTCCTCATCCCCCATACTTGAAAGGGGAAAGCTACATTAACTACACACAACGACCCTACCTTTAGGTAGATATTCCATGGCTCCTGGGCAAGAAGCTGCTGCTTTGTCTCACTGTCAAACAAATACAATCCACTAACACCATTACAGTCAAAACAGTTCAGAAAAGAAACAAATAAATGCACGTCTCTGGTTTACACAAGAGTGATCCTGCCAACTGCGCCAAAATGTGGCAGAAACAAGGTGATTCTGAGGATTTGTTGCATCAATTACGCCACCTAGGGGACGGGAGGCCGGCCCCCAGGACAAGGAACTAAACTAGATTAAACCCTAAGGGTAATTCGAGCACACAGGTTCGTAAACTCAAGGAGGCGGAGACATGCGTTACATCAACGATATTTATTCCAACAAAACACATTAATTATTACCGTTGCACGGCTTCACTTATGGGAAGGTTTGTGCCAAGCTGCATTTTAGACCTGTGAAACAATTTGTTTAAATAATATAATAATAATGTCATATTTCAACAATTACCACACAGACCCTCTGCTTTATGTCCAATATTACCAGAATCAAGCCGGGAATGGGCTACCCGGTTATGCGGGGGGGTGGAATTATGTATAGAGCCGGGTTAGGGGGTATGTTTAGAAGTCTCTTAAGAATGGTCAAAGCATAGCCAAACCACATCTTAAATCAGCTGCAAAAAACATACCAAGCGATGTTGTTAGCAATACATAATCCCATATGTTTAATAATAACAACAATAACAACACTCAAGACGGGTCCAGACTAGCTGTGATGGCTCGCAGAAGAACATCTAGACCGCCAGGGGTTCGGAGGAGTGGCCAAACACTGAAGAAAAGAAAACATAACACCAAGAAATCGTCAGTTGTAAAACGCAAGCACAAGAAGACACAGGCCAGCTCTACAGCAAAAAGACCAAAGACCTGCGTGAACAAAACAATATTTTAGACCATGTCTTTACTACACAATATGTCAGAAGAATGCTTAAAAACCAAACTGGACCTATTCACAGTACCAATAACACAAACCATTATTGAAAAAAATACATGCATAGAAGTACCACCGTTGTCGGCAATATCAGAAACATCTCCTCTGGAATTTTTTATAGTGGGCACTGGAGAGGATTATGTGGACCTAAACAACGCCCTTGTTTTTTTTACGTGTCAAAATCACTAATGCAGACGGCACATACATTGCAGATGGAGCACCTGTGGGACTTATTAACTACGCCGGATCCACAATATTTTCACAAGTGGACGTGTCGCTTGGAGACCGTCTCATATCACAAAGTTCCAACACATATCCTTATAGATGCATAATAGAGTGTCTCACCAATTATGGTAAGACACTAATGCTAATGCTTAACGGTGTGGACATTAAAATTCGCATGGCGAGGGCAAAAGATGAATTCTGTCTGATGAGGAGCGACACAGTAGCCTATAAACTAAACATCGTGTCAGCTTCACTGTTTGTGAAAAAAGTGTCTGTGTCACCAGGTGTGAGATTGGGGGCGTTTAAAAACTATGACCTAGAATTTTTGGCAGTTTGTCTGGACGGGCAGCAGCACCCCACTAAACCTCTGCAGCCTGAATATGGACGCGGCTCTGCAGTACGCAAATTTTATCAGTTAGCGCTGGCTTCTGGAAATCATCTTAAAAATCAACCTCTAACTATCGATAGGGAGGATTTTCTACATGGTTATACCCTTTATGCGTTTAATCTCACGCCGGACGAAGACTGCAGTCAACACGTGTCACTTATCAAGTCTGGGAACATTAGGCTAGAAGCACGTTTTAAACAGCCACTACCCCGAACGATCAACTTAATTATTTATGCCATATTCAACAGCATCATCGAAGTGTCAAATCGCAGACAGATCCTGGTTGATTAGTATTAATAGTCGTAATGGACACCATCCAGCTTACTGCTATAATGGATAAGATCTTGTGTAATACCCATTTTCTCGGTGTACTCCCGTGTGACCACCTACCAAAAGCCTCCTTAAGAAAATGACCATCAATGCTAATAATCAACACGCATCCTTCAGGACTCCCGGGTGAACACTGGCTAGCCATCTACATAAACGAGGTCGGCGTGGGTTGTTTTTTCGACAGATGACAATCGTTTTGCAAAGAATATCAACAACTTTCTAATAAGCAATTCTAGAGTGATTCAACATTCAGTCCAAGATTTTTCGGCAGAGACCTGCGGGCAGCATTGTGTGTTTTTTTTCTATCACATGGTAAAGGGGCATGATTATGACCGTGTGTTGAAGATGTGTACCGACGATTTTATTAAAAATGACAAGATGGTGTCGGCGTTCATGAAAAAACTAAAACTAACAAAAGGTAGTTGTAATGAAGATGTTTTCAAATGTATTCATTGTGTTCAGACAGGTGAAATGTTTATGTCTAAAATTAGATCTTTTAAATAAAAACAAAGAATAGAGATTTCTTCTTCTTTTGACTAGTTATTATTGTTATTCACACATCAAACGTGGCAATACAGATAATAACAAAATCACAAACAATAAAAAATTTGTGGAATAAAAACGTAACCACTGACTCGCATTAAAGAGCGGGTGATTTAAATACAGGTCCGTCTGAATAATTTGATTGGGCTGATGGTGTCCTCGGAGGTATTTTGTTGTATATTACAGTAGAGAACATTAAGAGCTACTTCACACAATGTTGCAACGAGTTCGTCGGTTGCAGTTTGTAAAATAATCCGTCTTTGTTTGGGTGCTGCTTTTAACAATATTTTTTTAAAGTGGCAGGTTTCTACAAAGTCTGGCAGACATCTCGCTATCTTCTTTTCTGGACATACACCACAGGGAGTGGTGCGTGTAAATCTGTTCTGAGCCAATAGTGTTCTGGTGTTTTTGTTTTATAATCGGTCAGCAGATACCCGAAAGGTTTGCTGGTTGCGTCCTGGTAACATTCCATAAAAACATTTACGTTGCCAGGATACATCTGCCTCCCCAGCACTCTGACTTGATTAGCGTCTCGGGGATTTTTAAACAACATTAGATAATTTGTGTTTAAGCTGATGGTCCTACTGGATTTCCCTTGGCAAAATAAATTCTGCAGAATATAAAAAGCACTAAGATTTCTATGATGTATGTATTGGGTGAAGAACTTCTCTACCTCGTTGCTCCCGCTGGCCTCTTTCATCAGATCATTAAGGATTAAAAAATTAACCATGTTGGCCGGAAACAGAGCATCATCATTCAGAGTCTGTGGTAATCCTTCAACAAACTTTATTTTGTACATTTTCAACAATTCATCATACAACGGTTGCCAACAATCATAAATATGTACAATATTTAAATTTTTTTTAGAAATCAACTGTACAGCATTTTGCAACATTTTTACAAAATATGACTTCCCCGAGTTTGAAGGGCCGCTTATCACACATGAAAAAGGGTGTTGCAATCTGAAATCAAAACCATCTGTGTCTCGCACACCCCTATGTCCAAAAAGATTGTCAGAAGCCATATGGGATCGTTGTGAAATCTGGGAGCAGCACGCGTTTGTTGTACACAATTTTAAACTTTTAACAACTGACCTGTTGTGTAGTGTGAATTGTTTTTTATTACGTACAATGGTATCTGTGTATGCCAGTATATGACGACTGTTATCCGCCCCCACGACGTAGTGATCGACAAGTCCAATCAGGGTGTCTAATCTAATGGCTTTTGAATTTACAGCGTTGAGCGTGACACCTTTGGCTTTCATGCATACCTTACCCTTCACAGTGCGGTAGCCGTATGTTTTTGGAACGCCTGAGCAAAATTCTACAATATGATCACCAGCTCCAACCTCGTCAGTTAAATTACCGAAATAGGGCCCCAATGGAGGATCCCAGTCACCCTCTCTAGATGTAAAGATCACGCTGTCTGTGTCACTGTACAGTAACCTGTCACCCAATTTGTCCATTAATTCATAAAGTTCTAGACGGGCATGAGCTGTTGTGAAAGCCCCAAGAAAGATGTTGATGTCGCGAGTCTGACCCCCT
This sequence comes from Ameiurus melas, assembly GCA_012411365.1. Taxonomy (NCBI): domain Eukaryota; kingdom Metazoa; phylum Chordata; class Actinopteri; order Siluriformes; family Ictaluridae; genus Ameiurus; species Ameiurus melas. Next base: position 35,545,033 of record CM022758.1, read on the forward strand.
TTCCCATCAGCATAACACCACTGAATTAGAGCCAGCTGTCTGAAACGAAGGAAAAGTGTTTAACATCATAACCGTCCCCAAATATGTGCTGCGTAAATTGTTCTGGGTCCGAAATGAACTCTGTACACGGCAAGTTTTCACACATCAAGAAATGACCCCAAAGAGAGTTCAGCAGAAGTTTGTTAATAGAACGCCGCGCTGGGTTGCTAATTATCATCAGCGTCCATCTTAATCCCCTCTTTCTCAAAGTAGTCTGAGATGTAGGATTCCTTGTCTGCGTCTGTCACGACGCGTGCGGGGAAACTGCTGGCCTCTTGTTTGTATTGTAAAAATGTTTTAACATAATCACAAAACAAAGTTTCTGACCGTTGTGGAAAATGCCACACCTCGTCCACTTTCATCACAACATAACCCTTTTCCACACCTTTCAACAGCTCAAGGCTGACCCAACACCCTGAAATAGCTCTTTCCTCATCAGTATGACCACAAGGGTCTGTCTGATTCTGATGTTCGGCGCATGTACGACAAAGTGGAAACATAAGCTTACCACCAGTCCTATAGGGAAGGACGGGGTGAAGCAGTTTTTGTGGCGGCAGTACCGTGGCCTTGACAAAACCATAATAATTTTCAAGAGGTTCAAAATCCTTGAAAATTATTTGTGGATGTCCTATGGGGTAACATTTTTTTGCCTGGCAAAAGGGATACAAGCTTGTAAAGTCGACATATCGTATTTTTTCACTATTTTCGGCTTTGTGATACAATTTGTACATTAGTACTACCACCAAATAGGACGTCGCGCAGTTTAAGTCTTTCAGGATGTGTGTAAGTGGACATAAACGCCATTACAGAGACATCGGTCTGTTTAGCATCATTCCAAGTACATTCCCACATCACCTCAACATCAAGACCGTACGCCTTTTCCAAAATTTCGACCTTATCATCAAACTTTTGATAATGGATGTAAGTGGTTTGGGTTATAACGACATTTATGCCTGTGAAACATGCATCCGTTGAATTCGAAAGCGTATTTGACACCATCCTTTCCGTAATAACCGTCGAGATGGTATTTTCCAATTACCATCTCTCCATGATTTAAAGCATGCTGAATGTTCTCGCCGCGTGTTGTTTTGACATATTCAAGCCATTCAATGGAGACGGTTGAGTATGTCTTGTTCTGACTTGTGTATGCATTGTTATGGGTCAGGGCTAGGGTGTCTTTTGGTAGGTAGTGGTTAGATTTAGCGCAGCAGATGTCCTGGACAGGCGCATAGGGATGAACGAGTAACTATCGATGAAACATTGTTTGAATGTCTTATCATACATTAAAATGATCCGACATCCTTGCATAGTAATTTGGAGTGTTAGCCCTGCTTTTGCTAAATATTCCAATAGTATAAAATTGTCAAACCCTGAAGCGTTGTGTGCGACCCATGTGAAATTCTGATAATGACGCTGTCTAAACTTTTTAACAAGTTGTTCTATACAATCTTTGAAATTGGTGGTTCCAATTTTATCGGTTGTATGAAACATTGGTGTACTCCGTCATTAACCAACTCAGCTTTACACTGGATACAGTGTTCTGCAGGGCACACGTGTTTTTTTGGTGCGGCTCCGTTGACGTGATATCTCCTATTACATTTCTGACAGTATTTAGTGACATCACACTGAGCGTACTGTTGTCCTGTCTGTATTTGTTTATGTTCTTTATAACAGTAGGCTGATCTGCAGTACCGCAAACAATCGTGAGATTGCCTCGTTTTGCCGGTGTATTTATGACAATCAGGCGCATTACATACGTTGCAAACGTATTTACACCGATGGTCTCTACGGCTAGTAAAACCATGGTAGTTGTAATCGCACATGTATGGTGTACCAATGAAGGCTTTTAGGTTCTTAATCAAGAAATAATGCTCGTTGTGTAGATACAAGAACACAGTCTTATTATGAGGCTCGTCATTGTTCATAAAGTGTTCCAACAGACCAGAATATGTTCTGTGGAATACCACTATTCTAACATGTAACAACCGTTCTAACCGTATAATGTCATTAAACCCTATATTTTGTTGTACCGAATACCCTGCAGTTTTCTGTACAGACGTGGCTAGCGACTCAAGTTCGCTACATGGCATATGCGGTTGTAGAAAATGGGACACACAGATTGCAAAACACAAATTGTTAGATATGTTGTTGGGGCAAAACAAGTTCATTCTGTTACCTCGTCCAAAATTGAAACAAAAGCTAGTAAAAAAAAAAACACACACCGTAAAAACAGACACGATCCAACAAATAAACACACACACCGCACACAGGTGTATAAAACACGTAATGTACAACTGACCCGAGTTTCTTGTTTTTAACCATCTGTAAAAACTGTTTTAACAATTCCGTCGTCAGGTGTTGGTTGTCATCAAGGTGACGGATTTCACCCGTCAGGCGATTCTGGGATGCTATGATATGTTTATGTGTGATGGTATGATTTTTTAATATTTCCACAACACTTTGATGCTGAAGAAGTTGATTCTTTTCTATAATGGCAAGTCGCTCTGTGACGCTAGCAAAACTCTTTTCAAATACAGCAATACGATCCTCGATAGCCTCGTCCCCGGATCGTATCACAGTCACCGAGTCTCTGTTATGGTCTATAACAGCAGTAGCCTTGCGACCAAAAGCTTCTTGGTTTGAAGGCAGATCGTCAGAAACGTCGACTCCAGGGTCCGAGGAAAATACACAAGAATCCCACGTTTCCAACAAGTCCTGATTCCAATCCAAACAAGCTTCTATAGTGTTCTGTTCAGCGACACTTCATTCCTTCACAACTGACTCTGATGGAAAAAAACATTTGCTTAGGATATCGGCTTGAATTAGTATGATGAAACACTCTTTAAAAAAAAAATATATATATATATATATATGTAGGGAAGATGTGAAATGTTTCTCCCAACCTTGGGGGGGAGCTGTGTTCTGTGGGATTTGTTGTGTGGGTGAGCCCTTCTTTACATGGGTGGAGCTGTTGTTGAGTCAGTTCTGTTTTCTTGTGGAAAGTTCTTTTATGTGTGTGTTATGGGTGAGCCTGAATAAAGGAGAGCTTCACTACTGTGACAGCCACGATCTCGGTGTCCTCCTCATTCATCACCAAACAAACACAACACAGAGACATTTCGGGGGGAGCACACCGACGAAGAGGGTTACATCTTTGGTGCCGTGACCCGGATCGTTGGTTTCTATGTCAACGGAAGTAAGCAATCTGACAAATTTAAAGTGGCAGTGTTAAGTGTTAAGTGTTAAGTGACAGTGTTGGACTGAACTGAGTTTTGCTTAAGAAGGATTATTTTTTTTTCTCTGTCTCTTAACTTTTGATATTGTGCTATAAGAGTGTTAATTTGTGTATTTGAGTAACAAATTTGTGAATTGTTTTTTGTTTTTCGTTTTTAAACAATATCCTCCTTTTGTGCATTTGGGTGCATTTGAATCTCTTGAAGTGGGTTATTTTTTTTTCTCTCTTCTTTTCCCCGTTGACCTTAATGTATGATTATTTGCTTTGTGATTACAAGAAACAAGATATATACAACGCATTCACTTACAGCATTAGTTGCACTTCACTACACTATTGATATTATTACATTTCACACAGTGTATTGCACACTACATACACATTGCGTACTGCACAGACATGAAGATGGAAAGAAGTAGAAGAGAAATGCAGGGGCTCCATGAAACCACCCCTCATCGACCTCATCCCCAAGTATCACTAAGGCTGCCTTTCCAGGCCACCCCATGGTTGCCAGTGATGCAGGACACAATCCAACAGTGTGGAGTAAGCATACCTGTCGACACAAGTATTGAAACTGTATCCAAAGCCCCAGATAACCCAGTCTATGGACTTCCAACCACCATGCACATGTCTTCAGTTAGCACACACCCATCTAATGTCCCGACTGTTTCGTCCCGAAGTGACATCAATGCCAATGTCACTAACGTTCAGACTTCACCAAACGTGGCCAACAGAATGCCAACTGACATGTCCCCCTCTCCAAATGACCCATACCTGCCCCCAGCGTTGACTGTGCCGCCTAAAACTTACATTTCTACTTATCCAGGTATGGTGCAGGCACCCAATATATACACTTCTTCACATGGCCTGCACTCTCATGCTGCAATGGTTATTTCACCCCAAATCAACTTGCCTGGTCATCCAACAGCCACTCAGGTTATTCCATCGTTTTGTTATGGTGTGCCAAATGACATGTACTCAAAACCACCTGACACACTCCAACCGCCTCCTGTCTTGTCTAGAATCAACTTTGTACAGAAAAGAGACTCCGTTCAAACACCCCGAAATTCTAACGATCGACAGCATACCTTACATTCGAAGTGTGCCGTTGTGTCCTCCTCACCTCCTGTTTCTGCTCCTATGACAGTGCCAGTGCCTCATGGTTCATATATGTATGCACAACAACCCATTTCAGTGCAAAGATTGCAGACTGCACTTCCGCATGTGGCTCAACAGCAAGACGCATACATTCATGCCTCTGCAATGACTATGTCGCAGCCCAGCTTTACACAGACACATCAAGTTAGAAATGTGCAAGTGTTCAGCGGTGGTCCTGATTGCAGGATACTTATTGAAGATTGGATAAGAGATATGCAGTACCTCCTTGATGTTGGAGGAATGCCCGCAAGCCTGTACTTTGCTACTGTAGTGCGACATTTGAGTGGTGAAGCCAGGAGGCTAGTTCTGAATATGCCTCCTAATGAGCAGACTGCTGGCAGAGCTTTTGAGGAACTACGAGCTGAGTATAGTGATATGCAGACATCCCTGGACCCATTAGCTGATTTCTATGAGTGATACCAGTGCCCTGGCGAATCAGCATGTTCATACGCCATCGCTCTGGAGGCCACTTTACGTTCGGTGGAAGATGCACAGTATGGAGGTCAGCCTTTTCCGGACCGGGACGGCAAACTGACTAGTCAGCTCATGAGGGGATTGAGTGACCAAGAGGTTTTTCACAGGATAGCGCCGATGAAGCCTAGACTTCTAAGTTTTCGTGAACTTCAGGCAGAACTTCGTAATCTTGCGTGGGAGACAAGGAAGTTTCAGACACGGCCAAAGACCAGAAAGACGTACGCCCAGGCACAGTTTACGGCTATGAGTGGTGACCAGAGTGGTGAAAAGCTGAGAACAGAGAAAGGAAATAGGCAGAATACAGACCTTACTGAACTCACAGCCATGGTGAAGAAACTGGTGAGCAATCAAGAGGAGCAGATTGACAGGTTTACGCAGCTGGAAGCTAGAGTTGGAGCACATCACGGACTGTGCTTCCTCCTACCCAGGGGGCTCAATAGAGTAGTGACGCTTCAGTAAGGGGCATAGTGTGCGTTGTGGAAAACCGGGGCACGTTGCACATCTGTGTCGGACTGTGATGACTGATGCTGCAGCCCAAGATAAAAATGGAGCAGAGTCTAGGCAGGATTTTATTATTATTATTGTTGGCCGAATAATGGGTGGACCGAAGGGAACACACTACACAGTTCTAGTGGAGAGCCAGTCCTCAAAAAGGGTTCCAGAAGGCCTTCTGGTTGCCAGGCTGCTTGCTAATGTGGAGAAAGGTTGTGTTCCCATCAGGCTTTTGAATCTGTCTGAAAAAGATGTGATTGTCCACCCAAGGACCCCGCTTGCAGATGCTTTCCTGGTTCGGAATGTCATTGAAGAGGAACAAAAGTTCCAAATGCCATGCCATAACCAGTCAATGCGTCGGAGTCGGTGTGAGAGGTCAGTGTCAGCATCTTGTCAAAATCATCAGCAGACTACCAGGGTTGAGACTGTTAATGGTATGACATGTGGAGTTGATCTCGGTGCTGCAGCAGTGGAGAGTGAGGAGCAGTTGGCGTTGCTCCAGGATTTGCTAAGGAGAAATGATGATGTCTTCTCCAAACACTCCATGGACTATGGACGTACCACCACTGTGCAACATGAGATACCTCTGGTAGACCCGAAACCTTTCCGCCTCCCTTATTGCATAATACCCTCGTCTCAGTATCAGGACGTGCAGAAGGCTATATCAGAGATGGAAGAAGTTGGAGTCATCCGTCCAAGCAAAAGCCCCTATGCATCCCCCATCGTTGTTGTTTCTAAAAAAGATGGCTCCCTGAGGATATGCGTGGACTACAGGAAACTGAATTCCTGCAGTACCAGAGACGCTTTTCTGCTACCAAGAATAGAGGAGGCACTGGAGGCGTTGGGACAGGCAAGGTTCTTCTCGACTCTTGATCTTACATCTGGTTACTGGCAAGTTGAGGTGGCTGAACACAACAAGCTCAAAACTGCTTTCAGCACCCCCATGGGGTTATATGAGGCTAACAGAATGCCGTTTGGTCCTTGCACAAGTTCAAGATGGTGTGGAAAAAGTAATTGCTTATGCAAGCCGAGGTTTGAGACCACCTGAAACCCGCTACCCGCGCATAAGTTAAGAGTCTTTGGCTCTAAAGTGGGCTGTTACAGATAAGTTTTTTGGACATTTTATGGACATAAGTTTTCTGTGCTGACTGACAACAACCCACTTTAATAAGTGATGAGTACAGCGAAGTTGGACGCCACAGGTCAGCGTTGGGTGTTGCAGCTTGCCATGTTTGACTTTTTCATTGTGTACAGGCAAGGGAAGTCCCATTCTAATGCCGACGCACTCTCAAGGATGTCTGGTCAGGAGGTCACAAAAACTCTTTGGTCCTGCCCACAGTGCATTTCGTCCACACATCAAGACCAGTCCTGCAGTGATGAATCAGGGAAGAAGGAAGACGTTAGTGAGCAATTGGAGGGAACTGCCTGCAAGGGGAGAGGGTTTCTAGACAGGGTTGACGAGCTAGCCAATCCATTTGATGGAGCGGGTACTGATGCGCTGCCTGCAATGACAAAGCTGGAGATCAGAGGATGTCAAAGGGAGGACCCTGTCATTGGACCAGTCCTACATTACAAGACACTAAACAGAAAGCCAAGACGTGGAGAGAGATTGGAAAATGGCAAAGATGCACGGCTTCTCTCAAAAGAGTGGAGGAGGCTGATGGTCAAAGATGGAATTCTTTATAGGCAAGTTAAGGATGTTCAGGAACGGTCCATTGCTCAGCTGATCTTGCCAGAAAAAGTGCGACTTTTGGCTAAAACAAGTCTTCATGTCGACTCCGGTCATTTGGGATTTGAACGTACCTTAAATCTGTTTCGGGAACGATTCTTTTGGCCGAGAATGCAGCGTGAAATAAAGTCCTGGTGTGAGCAGTGTGAAAGATGTTGTCTGAGGAAAACTCCCACTGGACATAGGGCTCCGCTGGTGAGCATTGACACTAATGCCCCGATGGAACTCATCTGCATGGATTTCCTTGTCCTGGAGAAGTCTAAGGGAGGAATACAGAATGTCCTGGTTGTCACCGATCATTTCTCAAGATTTGCCCAGGCTTACCCCACAAAAGACCAGAAGGCTGTTACCGTGGCAAGGGTGCTGTGGAAAAATTTCTTCTGTCCATTTGGTTTCCCAGCAAGGCTCCATGCAGATCAAGGCAGAAATTTTGAGAGAACAGTGGTAAAGGAGTTGTGTAAGCTGACGGGAATTACAAGGACACATACTAGCCCCTACCATCTGCAGGGCAATGGGACCACAGAGAGATTTAACAGAACTCTAATGAATATGTTGGGCACTCTTGATCCTGATAAAAAACCTAGTTGGCATGAATATATTGACGCACTGACACATGCTTACAACTGCACTCAACACGATTCGACTGGTTTCTCCCCATACTTCTTGATGTATGGTAGACATCCACGACTGCCTGTTGATCTTCTTTTTGGCCTGTCAACAGCAAAAGAGCCATGTGAGTACGGTGAATATGTTCAGACTCTGCATGAGTGTTTGACCTATGCTTATGATGAGGCAGACCGAATGTCGAGGCATGCTAAGGATCTTCAGAAAAAGCACTATGATAAGAAAGCCAAAAGCCACATATTCCAACCTGGTGACAGAGTGATGGTGAAAGTGTGTTATGTCGAGGGGAAACAGAAGTTGGCTGATAAGTGGGAACCACATCCATATATTGTGGTGAAGAAACAGCCAGGAATTCCAGTTTATGTGGTTCGTCCAGAAGATGGTGACCGGGAAAGAGTCATCCACCGTAATCTTCTGTCCCAGTGTATGTTTTTCCCGGTGAGTCACAAGTGCTTTGCCTGAGCAGATCCTGACATGGAGGAAAGGTCTAGAATGGATTCAAGTGTTTCCGAGAAAGAAGAGGAAGTAGTGGAAAAGATTGACAGTGGGAACAATGGCACTAGTACACAGTGTACAAGTGTGGAAGGGCTAGATGTTGCGGACAAAGAGCATGGAGAGGATGGAAGTCAGTTGAGGGAGACTGAGTGAAAAGGAGAAGCATGGAGAGCAGGCGCTGCTGGAATTCTCAAATCCTGAGCGGCCAGAGAAGAGATATCCTGAGCGGAAAAGGCGCCCACCAAATAGACTCAGCTTGGAGATACATGTCCTCCAGAGTGAAAGTGATAAGGAGAAGGTAGAGAGAGGAAGGAAAGTGTGGCAAAAGGCTAAAGCAAAGAAGAAGCTCTACCTGAGTAATACTTATAAACACACACACACCACACACAGACACTTAAAAGATAATCTTGGGAGTTAAACTGACATAATATTGTTTTTTTAAGTGATGACTGGGACGGCATCATTTAAAGAGGGGGTGGATGTAGGGAAGATGTGAAATGTTTCTCCCAGCCTTGGGGGGGAGCTGTGTTCTGTGGGATTTGTTGTGTGGGCGAGCCCTTCTTTACATGGGTGGAGCTGTTGATGAGTCAGTTCTGTTTTCTTGTGGAAAGTTCTTTTATGTGTATGAGCCTGAATAAAGGAGAGCTTCACTACTGTGACAGCCACGATCTCGGTGTCCTCCTCATTCATCACCAAACAAAGACAACGCAGAGACATTTCGGGAGGAGCACACCGACAAAGAGGGTTACATATATATATATATATATATATATATATATATATATATATATATATATATAAACATGCTACATACCATCAGTCGATCGTGGGGGAAAGCTTAATCGTTTACATTTAGACGCATCGACACCCGCTCTGTGGACCTGAGCGACTGTTTTTCGCTTGGCCTTTCCGGAGCTCGTTGGTATACGGTGTTCAGAAGGTCCCGCAGCACTATTTTTGAACTCGGGTGCAGCGAACTTGTTTACAAGGTTTGACAAGCCTTGAACAGTAAACAAACGAACACAATACATAAGAAAACATCTTAAACTGCTTTTTAAACATAGCATACATATATATATTTATCACATTTCATACCCAAGACAGGGTTTTCTACTCTGACATGGGGGGCTTCTGCGCTTGACCCTTTGTGTAAAATAAAGTAAAATCATTATACACATACACAACACATCATACGTAGCAATGAATACTTAAATAATAACAACGTACGTACTGCTTGCCTTGTTCAGAAACTTGATTTCGTCTAAGATGTCCGGGATAGACACAATGTCAGCATCACCTGTAGCATTAGATACCTGGTTTATCCACCACAATAAACCATAAATTCGTTTATAAAAAAAAATGTATTATTAATGTAATAATAATAATAAGACGAAGCAGAAGAAGAAGAAGAAGAAAACAAAACACTTACTGTTACGATAGACGGCCATCTCCTTTTTGAAGCATTCTTCAAAATAAACTATAAAGATTTAGTGACAAGTTAAAACGAGACTCGACGATTCGCCTGAAATTTCACAGCGCTCTGTTACACAACCGAGATCGTGGAGAGATGCGTAACTGACCCTACTTTTAAACATAAAGCACACCTATTGTAGGGTTGTGTTGTAAACCCATTAACACCCCCACAGACACTCATTATCATAAACAAGCTGATAGAAACACACCAGACCCCCTGGTCATAAAAAAAAACCTCTTGGTCAGGAAGAAACAAAGAGCCATAAATTAAGCACTCCTAGAGAAATGTCAGTCTGAGAATGACGAGGCCATAAATTAGCCCTCTAGTTCTACTGCCATGATTGACATTTTGACAGAACATACTGGCCACAATGAAAACCAGTGTGTGGGTGTGTTTACAGAGAGAGAGCGAGAGAGAGCGAGAGAGAGGAGTGTCTGAATACACGTATGTGTGGGCAGGGTTTAGCGAGTGAGAGGTTGGCATCGTTTCACTTCATACTGCTTTTACACATCGACTGGAATACATCTCTGGAAAAATTTTATCTCCTAGTTTAAACATTATGGAGATTCTTTTAGACGACACTTTAACATTTTTTCCTCGTAAGGATCTTTGTTTAGAAGTCGTGTAATACACACTATTCTTTTTAAACTGCTCTTTTCACTATTTGTACAGACTAAAGTTTTTGAGTTTTTGGAAGCCTAGTAATGCGGATTCTTTTTAAACAGCTCTTTTAATCATTTTTACATCCTAAAGGTTTGTGGTTAGAATGTGTGTAATACATACGACTCTTTTAAACACACTTTTGAAAAACTTTGCTTTAACTCCTAAACGTTTTATTCAAAGGTAAGCAGGGATCCTTAAAAACCTAATCAACATTTGTTTTCATTATTTTCACAAAATTAATATTCTACTCCTATATGTACACATTCAAACATCATGCTTTTCTAACAATGTGTTTACACAAACGAAATAACGCCACACAGTAACACAAACATATCCCCATATTAAAAACATTATTTCTTTCCAGACGTATTTCACCCAAACTCATTAACATAAACACCTTTTGTTGGGAGGGGGCTATTCCCCCACACACCCCCTCTCCCCCACTGCCCAGAGACAAAGGAGCCAGATTGATCAGCTGATACACTTGATAAGGGTTACCCCCCTCACCAATCCCACAGACCTGTCAGTCAGGGAAGCACAGAGGGTCATAAATTATCACACACACACAACACTTTGATTGACAGTTTGACAGAAAGTGTATGATATAACTACTAGTGTAGTATACTGTCTGCTTGGCTATGGTGAATATATTCTTGTCTTAGTATGTCTGTTGATTAATTGCCAATCATTTGTCTCAGGTGTGTAGCCAAGTGTGGTTTCAGTCTCAGCAAGGTTGTGAATTGAAGGCTTAGTTTAGTTCAGTATATTTTTGGAATTTCCTGTCTTTGATCTATCGTCTGTGTCTGTAATGTAGGCTACAGGTGAACCATTTTAGTGCATCAGAAGTTACTCTTTCTATACTAACCCAGCCTAAGCCCTTGCTTCTCTCCAGACTAGACCTCAGCCTGGCTAAGTATCACCTTCACTCTTCTTCTGGATAAGTATTACCCTTGGTCATTTTCTTTATTGTTGCTTTTATACTAATGTTTACCTTACTTCAATTTTTCACATCTAACCGACCCTGATGGCATTCTTTATAATACAGAGGCTGTATTAACAATAACCTTATCTACCCTCCACTGTTCTTGGTCTCAAATGGTGGTAGGTGGACCCTGAACTAGTGTTCATGTGGATTACTGCAGAGAATTGATGTGACCATGGCTGCTCTGTTCTCTGCCTCTACATTCTCACCTTCCACCAGAAGCTGGGAGGTCAGTTGCACAGGCTCGCTTCTGTCCCAGAACAGGATCCTAAAGTAATTTTGGCATGTGGACTCATGTGGGCCAGGAATTGAACCGCCAACCCTCCGATTAGTGGACAACCCGCTCTACCACCTGAACCACGCCCGACCAATCAGTTAATATCTTTGAATTTCAAGATATATTAATATTTGAATATGAGATCTCATTTTTGATTTTTCACATTATATTTTATTTACATTTACATTTATTCACTTAGCAGACGCTTTTATCCAAAGCGACTTACAAATAAGCAAAGCGATATATCAAGCAGGGAACAATACAAGTAGTGCTACTATACAAGATCTATTAATTTAATAAGGTGAGTTGAAATAATAATAGAACACTAAAATAAATTCCACAATGAAGTGTTCGGTGCTTCAGTAAAAACAGACTTTCACAAAGAACATGAATCTTTTCATCAGCAATATTTCATTAATGAATTGGAATAAAACAATATCAGCTCTAACTGATCTGATTCACTCTTACAGAGCACTGAAGTGGGAGGAGCTTTACAGGATATTTATTACAACCAACAGATATAAATGGTAGTAATTTATCAGTAAATGTGTGTGTGATAGTGTGTATGTGTGTGTTAGTGAGAGGGTCAGAGAATGACAGCTTTCCTCTGTTCCAGTCCAGCTGCACTCTGATCCTCTGGAGGTTCTGTGTTACTGAGAGGAGAGTGGGTGACTGTGGTGTAGAACGTGTTCCATATTTACCATCAGAATACCCCACATACCAGAGTCCACTTCTGGAGTATATATTTCCCTTCCTCTGAGCAGATTCTGTCATCACACCCACATTCCACCGTGTACATTCTCCTACTTCAACGTCCCAGCAGTGTGTCCCTGAGTTAAAGACCTTAGAGCCCAGGATACAGCAACAATCATCAAATCTCTCTGGATTATCAGAAAGCTTCTGTTTCTCATCACTGAGTCTCACACTGGTCAGATCATCAGATACAATGAGTTTCGGATGAGCAGTGTTGGGGTCCAGAGTTACAGGTGCTGAAAACACACACACACACAAACATATTATATATATATATATATATATATATATATATATATATATATATATATATACACACACACACACACACACACACACACACACACAGAGGAATAAGAGATAAAAGCTACAAAATAAAACCTATTGTGACTGTACATTGTGTCTTTTCCATTTCATTAGATTCCCTTTTTACATTTTGTTTCGATGGAGCTAAGCTAACTTTACGTTAGCATGGATGTAGCTAACATTAGCATGAACCAAAGAAATGATAACTGTAATTACAATATTAATGAATAAACATATATAACCGGGTGTATTTAAATTACAAATGTAAATAATCTTTATAAGAATTGTAAATCTAAAACGTTTGTAAGTCGCTGCAACGATCCATTATTACACTCGCACTTCAACCACTGAACAGTCTGACGTCATCAGAAGCCTTTCAAAATAAAAGTTCCCTTACATTACATTACATGAGATCAGAATAAAAGTCCCACACATATGTAGTTAAAATAATAACAACAAAACAACAATATTATTATTATTATTATTAGTAGTAGTAGTACATAACATTATACAAATGAAACACATCATTATAATGACCATATTATGGTTACTACCAAAAGCATGAATAGAAAATAAAATAAATAAAATGTAATAGAATGAAACTATTCATGTTTAACACACACACACACACACACACACACACACACACTCAAAGAAAGAAAGAAAGATTCTTACTGTATTGGACAGCGTCCTGCATCTTCTCCCAGACTCTGAACTTCAGGTTGTCCAGATGTTTTGCCACATGGATCAGTGTTCCTGAAAGCTCCTCTGGATGCTGCAGTGTGCACTGAGCTCTGCAAAAACATTCAGGAGTCAGTGCTGCTGTGGGTTTGGAGTCAGAAACACAGAGAACGAGAGAGACAGGAAGCACATCACTCACCTTTTCACTATGGCCTTGTAGTTCTGTAAAACAACAAAGCAAATATCAGTGGATCTGATTGACATTTTTACACGACTGAAATGTGACGTTTCTGATGATGGAAAGAAGTTTGACTTTCTCACAGTATAAATACTGACTAAATGATCCTCACTTGTAAGAACCAGACATCTTCAGCTCTCATCTGCTCTTCTACGCCTCTGATTGTGTCTGAAAGAGATGATATGTCTCTGCTCAGCTTCTCAATCTTCTCCTTCATCATCTGACTCTTCTGCTCCTCTTCCTCTCTCAGTGCAGCTATCCTGGCTGCCTCTTCATCTCGTAGAACCTGGTGAAGCTTCTCAAACTCCTCCTTAATCTGCCGCTCTGCGTGTTGGGCCTGAATCTGCAGTGAAGAGGAAATCAAATGAAATAGAACTGATTATGGAGTGATGCAAAATATCATTCTAATATCAAAACCATCTTATTGATTCTAACCTTTATATGTTCTGCAGTCTGACTCCAGTTCAGTTTACAGTCTTTAAAGATCTTCAGTTTCTCCTGTAGGGGCTTCAGAGCAGTTTTCAGCTCCTCCTGAAACAAATCAACACACTGCATGGAGACTCTGTGTTTAGTAATAGCTGTATTCTCTCTTACAAGCACTCATTAGAGCTTTTAAAATGCACCAAGTACAGAAGAAACAATGAAAAGTGTAGACTTATAGGATGTGGGTTTATTGGTGTACACTGCTTTAGTCTAACATGGAAGATCTGCTCCTGTTTATACAGGAGACACTTCAGATGCTGAAAATCTGAAGATGATGGAATAGCAGACTCTCATTTATTATTATGTTACTAAATTTATCACAAGGCAATTATAATTTATTATTTAATTATTCCACTGTGTTTATATTGAACCTGTAGATATTGATATGTAGAATAAACTCTTTTTACATGTACCTTTTACAGGAACATTGTATTTACCTTACAGTCTGTTGATGCCTCATCAATGGGGCAGAATTTATGGTTGGTGTGTATTTTTGAATCCCGACACACCCAACACACCGGCTGTTGATCATCCAGACAGAAGAGTTTGAGTTTCTCACTGTGCAGACTGCAGACTGTTTCAGACGCTGATGAAGATCTCGGATTTCTCTCCTGTAAGAAAGTCTCACACAGGTTCTTTAAGGCCAGATTTGTGGGAGGTCTCTCCATAGACGACTTCCTCCTACAAACAGGACATTCTCTGGATCCTTTGGTCTCCCAGAACTTCTGCAAACACACTTTACACACACTGTGACTGCAGTGCAGGAGAACAGGATCTGTGAAGAGTTCACAGCACACAGGACAAGAGAAATCCTCCTCTGAAAACTTAGAAGCCATTTTATTTTGCTGCTGTTGTTGTTCTCTCCAGTCTGAATGGTCAGATTCACTTTCACTTTGATCAAAAGTAATCACACCCTGATTTCAGGTTTGTTTAAAGTTAATATCCGACTTTGCAGGTCCAGTTAGTAATCACTTCCTTTCACAGAGCTGAAAATGAGACTCAGAATTCTCCATAAACCGAGAATAAAACTAAACTCAGCAGAGCAGAACACTGCAAAAGGACTGCAGTCGTCTCGGAGAGTCCGAGTACTTCCTTAACAGGAGGAGTTTTAGAGAAACAGGTATGACCTGTTCCACTCATCACTGACAGCAGAAACAGCAGATAAAGATCATATGTGTTTAAATACTGACTACGAGTTCATTAACATGAGTTGGAGTCACTGCTCCAGTTTAGGACACAATTCCCAGAATGCTCCAATCACCAATAGGATGAACTGGATCTCAGTGAGAACAGTGCAATCTTATAAACAGCAGAAATACTGGACCTTATCCTCAAACGTCACCCCCAGGAAATTTACAATGATAAATACACACATACAGAGGGAGTTTCAAGTTTTTAAACATATTTATTTCAATACTCTAGAAGTTTTAATGTAGCTTTAATGACATCTGTGTGAAAACAAAATGCAATGATAGCCCTCTTCTCCAAACAATGCAGTGAAAAAGCTAAGGAGGAGTAGGCCAGGCTTTTATTTCACTGCAGGTTGGATACTGTATATAACTGTGTTTGTGACACATACATAAAATCTTGAGTCTTGGATCTCCCTGCAACATTCTGGGAAAGTTAGTTTTTGGTTTAAAAAAAAAAAAGAACCTACAGAGAACGTACTTAGAACATTGTTATTTGGTTCCCAAAAAAATAACCAAACAGGAACCATATTCTAACATTAGGGTACGTTCTATGTTCATTTATTCATTCTTTCATCCTTAGTCAGTTATTCTGGTCAGGGTCCCAGGGTATCTGTAAAACCTGTAATACACTAACTGCCTTGTAGCTATATGGGTACTAAAGGGTACACACAGGGTAGCTTGATTGTAATTTTGTCACTGCTACACCTGACAATCTCATGATTTACCACCAGGGGTCACGGTCTCATACACACTGATATTGTTTTATATGTGCATTGAAGATGAATAAATGTACAGATGGAACGATGTTTGTAAACTATTAGTACTTTGGTGGTATATCAGATCTGCGATCCGATTGGTAATCTACATTGGAAAGATCTTGTCATCAGCCAGCTGCCAGTGGTCAACAGAATGACACATCCACATACTGCAACTCCATGTTTCACCACCAGAGGCCACCATCTTCCCTATATGGATGTGATGTTTGTAATTACTGCTGTACATTGTGTTTCTCTGAGAAATATTTTTCTCTTCAGTTAGCATTACTGAGCTTCGACTGAAGTCCTGGTGATTTTTCTTGGAGTTACTCTCGCCTGCTTATCACTTATCACTTATCACTCTTGTTTATTGTTGATTTTTTTCCCCCTCCCTTTTATTTTCAAAATGTTGGATGTTGGATGTACATGTGGAAATGCAATGGACATAAAAAAAGGTTTACACATCCCCTTTAAAACGGCATGTTCTTGTGATGTAAAAAACGAAACCAAGATAAATCAGATCTTTTTCCACCTTTAATTTGATACACCAGCAACATTCAAGTAAAAAACAAATAGAAAAGGTTTTGGAGGAAAAAAGAAGAAAAAATGGAATAACAAGAACTTGGTTGCATAAGTATGCACACCCCTTAAGTAATACTGTGATTAAGCCTCTTTTATTTGTAATGCAGTGCTCAGTGTTTTGGGGGTAAGATTCTCCTGACTTAGCGCATCTTTATTTAGCAATTTTATTTTACTGCTCCATTGTGACGAAAAGACAGCTGAGACGGAAGGCCAAGCTCTCGATCTACTGGGCAATCTTCTTTCCTACCTATGGTCATGAAGGCTGGATAGTGACCGAAAGAACTAGATTGCTGGTACAAGCGGCCGAAATGAGTTTTGTCAGGAGGGTGGCTGGCCTCTCCCTTAGAGATAGGGTGAGAAGCTCGGTTATCTGAAAGGAACTCAGAGTAGAGCCGCTGTTCCTTTGTGTTGAAAGGAGCCAGTTGAGGTGGTCCGGGCACCTGGTAAGGATGTCCCTTGGGTGCCTCCTTATGAAGTTATTCCAGGCATGTCCAGTTGGGAGGATACATCGGGGAAGACCCAGGACCAGGAGGAGAGATTATATCTCCACACTGGCCTGGGAACGCCTCGGGATCCCCCAGTCAGAGCTGGTTAATATGGCTCAGGAAAGGGAAGTTTGGGTCCCCTGCTGGAGCTGCTGCCCCCGCGACCCAACTACGGATAAAGCAGTTGAGAATGGATGGATAAAGCCCCAGTCCCAAATGAAGAGAAGAAGAATTATAGTGTGATGACGCCACCACCATGCTTCATTGTGGGTTTGGTGATATTTGTGTGATCTTTGTCTGTTTTTGTGATAAACATATCTTTTAGAATTATGTCTAAAAAGTTCTACCTTGATCTCATCAGACCAGAACACATTTAGCCTCGTGGTTTGTGAAGATTGAATTGAGCTTGAATGTTTTTAGTGAGAAGGCTTTCATCTAGCAGTCCTACCCCATAGACCAGACGTGTAAATAATACAAGATATTGTTATCACATGTAAAGAGTAATCAGTGTTTGTCAGATATTCCTGCAGCTCCTTCAATGATAAGTTTTCTTCTTGCGCTTTTGTCTATTTTGGAGGAACGTCCTGTTCTTGGTGATTTTCCTCATCCATTTCCTCCACTTGTGGTCTTCACAGTGTTCCATGGAATATAATTTTTTGGAAGTTGTTTTCTATCCCTCTCCTGATCGATATCTTTCCACAGTGAGATCCTGTACATGCTGTCATTACTTTCACAGAATGTTTTTTAAAGTGTTAATAATGAACGCTATATTGAACACAGTTCTAATGTCGGATTCTGGACTCCACACTTTAGAGTTTTCTACACAATCATGCCAATTCAGAGAAAATATTTTAATGAGTTTAATGTCCAGTGTTAGGAAAAATTATCTGGGGGAATTCCAGAACTGAATTCAGAGCTGTTTTATTTAATGTTGTTGGAAATCTACGGATTTCGTCAGACAGGTTTTTTCCTGAACACTGAGGGGCGGGACAACAGAAAGAGGAGTATTCATGACCTGACACAAAATGCATACCACACCTTACTGCGGTAAGATATTCTGTCTCCTGACTCTCTCTCACACACAGACACACACAGACGCACACACATACACACACACACACACATTGACCATGAGGCTGGTTATCCTGATCAGCGTTTGTGTTCTCGTCTGTTTGGCTGGTGAGTACGACTCATACTGACACTTAAGTAGAAATATCAGTGCGCTAATGATACTGTGGTTTGTTGTGTCACTTTATACACTTTATACCTTTTACTCGGAAAGAGAAGGTATTTCCAGAAAACATACAATAAAAGATACAGTAGGTGTTTGGTTGAGGGTTCTGGTTTAGTATTCTTTCTTCTGAGAGTGTACATCATGTATACATGCGTACGATGAACCGTATTGACACAGGAACAGGTAGAACGGGAAGTGGTGATGATAACACCATCACATCTGCTCCCTGATCTTTATATTCTTTGTAGTAAATTTGTCCAAGCGTATGAAGTACTGTTGGATTGGTCAGAAGGTTTTCCCATTGCAGCACGCCCTCAAGTGTTTATTTCTTACTTACTTGACGTATGTAGTTCAGCCTAGCAAGATACTCGTCGCTCGTCTACATTCTGTACATACATTCTCCACCTGCCATTTCTGGTCACGTCATCGAGTCAATTTCCTCTTTTGTTTCCCAACATTCAGCCGTCACGGCAGCGGACGACAGCACCACACCCAGAGAGGTAACATGCAAATGCTGTACTCCTCCATGTGCCAGTGTAAATAAACAGAATGAAATACTTTTACTTGGTGAAATCTTTGTCCTGTTTTGTTTTTTTTGGTTTTTTTCACAGGCCAACTGCCAGAACTATGTAACTGATGCGTGTACACGTGAACTTATGCCAGTGTGCGGCGACGATGGCGTAACCTACTCTAATGAGTGCATGCTGTGCGTGACAAGCAGGTACGTTAACGAGTTAAGGAATGATAAAACGCTATATGACTAAAAGTACCTGACCATCACACACACATCAGGTTCTTCCCCACACTGTTGTATAGAATGTCTTTGTACACTGTAGCATTACAATTTCCCTTCAGTGGAACTAACAGAGGTAACAGCATGGTTCTTCATTAGTTTATCATCAGTCTGAGATTACGTCCATGTCTTTAATTCAGGAAATGTACTTTCAGTAAATATTAATAAAATCAAAAAGGTTCTAATTTTCCTCTGTACATCACGAGAGCTGCAGGTTTTTCATCTGCAGGAGTGTCCTATTTCTCCAAGGAGCGTTAAATCTGTGTTTTTTTCCTCTACAGGAATGAGAACAAACATGTCATGGTGGTGAAGAGCGGAGAATGCCAGAACGCCTAGCTGTAACGTGTTTATGACACTGCTCAGTAACTTTAATATAAGAAATGTATTATTATTTTTGGCCCAGCAGTAGCAGTATGCTCAAAAAAACACCCAAAGACAAAAACAATCCAAATAATGATTCTTTTTCATGATTTTAAGCCTTTTTTTTTACATGAGAAGATTTCAAGGCTGTAATGTTCAAGGTTTTTTGTTTTGTTTTGTTTTTCTGCACTGCACTAATGGATGCACTTTTACAAGAATCGTGGTTATGATACAAAATATTAACATATAATTTTATGGTGGAAATAATTAGGACTGGTATTGTGACCAATTTGGTGATTTGATTCTTATTTGTATGGTTTTGATTCGATTTAGATTTTGATTCGATTCAACATCAATTAATTATCAATATTTCATTTAAAATGTTAGTTTTGCATACATGGAATCCAAATTGTAATATGAATGTTGGTAAATGAAACCCTGCTACTTAGCAATATTACTGAAATACACATTTACTTTAACAATAGGGCACGCACAATTATCTTGAATTACTTTTTCTTTTACTTTGAGTAACAAACATCGTAACAAAGAAATCATAAATATGTGCATAGAATGCACACAAGGTAAACACAAACTGCACACTAATGTAATAAATAAATATATACACACGATAAAAGAGCAACAGTGAAATTCATTAACAACATGAAACACGTTTCAGAAATACAAAAGTTTTCAAAATTACAAACATAAAAGAGAGCGACATCTGCAGGGTGGGAGTGGAATTACAGATATCGATAACTACAGATATTTATTACCCACTAGAAATAGTGGGTATCTTCTGTTTCTAATGTACTTGTCATTATTAATGCTGAAAAACTGTAGAATCAACAACAAACAAATAAATAAACATGAAATAAATAAACATGATTTCTATGTCCTCCAGTCCAAAACTCTGAAGTCAATTTTTTATTAGAATTTTTAACTCTTTTAAGTGTAATGCGTGTTTGTATAATATTGTTATTGTTGTTGTTTTTATTGTTTTAAGAAGTTTGTAAGTAGTGCAAGTTTGCAAACTGAAATTTTCCCAACAATTCCCAAACAAACACAAAAGCACCGCTTGGTCACACCCTAAACATGTGACCAGGAAGATGTGTCGATGAAATGAAATAAAAGGTTGAGATTTTTATTACATTTTGCTGGTTTTAAGCATTTATTTCTAGAAAGAATCAAAGTAGAATCAGAGACTCATATTTAATATATAATATTGTATAATCGGTTTATTGTAATCTTACATCAGAAATAATAAATTTGATTATTTTCACTTGCTAAGATGTCTGTTTTTACAGTGCGTTTATTTCTACAATTATTACAATGAATAAAGTTTTGTTTCTGTACAACATGAAATAATTTTAACCTTCAGAAACAGTTGTAGTAATCTTCATGTAATAATAAAAAAAATATTTAAATAAATAATCATATTAAAATGTCCATCCATCCATCTTCTACCGCTTACTCCTTTTCAGGGTCGCGGGGAAGCTGGAGTCTATCCCAGGAATAATGGGGCACAAGGCGGGGTACACCCTGGACAGGGTGCCAGTCCATCACAGGGCACAATCACACTCACACACCCATTCATACACTACGGACACTTTAGACACGCCGATCAGCCTACCATGCATGTGTTTGGACTGGGGGAGGAAACCGCAGGAAACCCCCGCAGCACGGGGAGAACATTCAAACTCCATACACACACACGGCCCCGGTGGGAATCAAACCCCCGACCCTGGAGGTGTGAGGTGAACATGCTAACCACTAAGCCCCCATGCGCCTCATGTTAAAATGTGTTTTCAGAAAATGGTGTTATTATTAAATGAAGAAACAATAACTGCTAAAAATAAAAAAATAAATGCTACATAAGTCATGTTAATTGATCATCTTCATCTAGAACACACAGTTTGTAATTTCTCAAGAAATTGACTGTTGAATAAATCTTCTACATGGAAAACTTTTCTTAGAGCTTTTCTGATCACTTCATCAGTTTCTCTTCCTCTGATTCAATTTTCTTGCTGTATGAAGGCTGTTCTTTTTAATTAAATTTAATTTCATACATGACATTCTAGAAAAATATTTGTTATATTTGAGGTAAATGGTAAAATAGTAAAATTTATCCAAAGCACTTTACACTGTGTCTCATTCACCCATTCACACACACACACACACACACCAATGGTAGCAGAGCTGCCATGCAAGGCACTAACTTGCCATCAGGAGCAACTTGACGTTCAGTGAGACACAGCCACCATATCCGTGTTTGTGATACTCACAGCGGCCTCCTGTTTTAATCGGCGAGAGCCCCACATCATCTCTGAGAACATCCGAGGGAGCAGCCTGCTGAACCGCATTGCGATGTGGTGACCTTTAATTCTTGTCTTTTTTCTGCTCAGCTCATGCAGTGAGGTTGTTGACAAACTGAACTGACGACAGTAAAGACTGAAAGCTTTTGCCCGGTATGACAAAAGCTACAGGAATGAAACACGCATCACTCTGTACATTTCACTCTGTACATCAGTACATTCTTCTCCAAGTGCCTCAGCCAAGGGTCTGAATACTCGATCTAAATGAGATATTTCAGTGTTGATTTTAATACATTTAGATTAATTTTCTCTTTGCCATTATGGGTTATTGTGTGTAGATTAATAATAAAAAATTGAAGTTCAGTTGTTTCTGTAATATTTTTCTTCAGATCTTCCTGGTTTCATCTGACTGCTGAAGCCATGATCCTCAAAGAGCTTACAAAGCATGCATGGTATCTCACTTATTGAAAGGAATCAATCAGGAGAGGGGTATAAAATAATTTCCAAAACCTT
Organism: Ameiurus melas; assembly: GCA_012411365.1. Taxonomy (NCBI): domain Eukaryota; kingdom Metazoa; phylum Chordata; class Actinopteri; order Siluriformes; family Ictaluridae; genus Ameiurus; species Ameiurus melas. The sequence goes on from CM022758.1 coordinate 35,567,357, forward strand.
AGCTCAAATACCATGGAACACCGTGAACGCTATCATCAACAAGTGGAGAAAATGGGGCACCACAGTGACATCACCAAGAACAGGACATCCCTCCCAAATTTAAAAAGGACAAGACAAACTCACCAGGGAGTCAGCCAGGAGACCTACAGCATTAGGAGCTGCAGCAACATCTGGCAAGTACTGATTACTCTCTGCATGTGAAAACAATCTCTCATATTCTTCACATGTCTGGCTCCAAAAGAACACCATCCTCACGGTGAAGCACGGTGGTGGCATCATGCTTTAGAGCTGCGTTTCTTCAGCAGAACTGGAACTTTAATCAAGGTGGAGGGAATCATGAATATCTGCAAATACCAGTGGGTTATAGTGCAGAACCTTCAGGTGTCTGCTAGTAAACTGAAGATGAAAGGGAACTTCACATTTCAGTAGAACAACGACATAAGCACACGTGCACATCAACAAAGAAACGGCTTCACCAGAAGATCAATGTTTTTGAACGTCCCAGCCCGAGTCCAGACCTGAATCCAACTAAATATCTGTGGGGTGACGTGAAGCAGCTTTGCACAGAAGACGCCTTCACAATTTAATGGATCTTAATGTTTTGGTAAGAAAGAGTGGGAAAATATTGTCAAGTCAAGATAGACTCTTGACTGAGTGGTGTAATAAAATCAGACGGCGCTCCAACAATGTATTAGTTTAGGGGTGTGTATACTTATGCAACCAGGTTATCGTAAAATGTTTGATTGTTTTTTACTTAACTTTTGAACGTTGTAATTTCACCCTGAGGTGGAAAAAGTTCTGACATGATTTATCTTAGTTTCATTTCTTCACAAACACCTGCCCTTTTAACAGGGGTGTGTAGACTTTTTACATCCACTGTACTTAAACATGATTATAATAATACCACATTTGAATGATTTTACTGGCGCTTGTGCCACCTGACGTGGTAAACAACTTTTCATGGACAAAAGATTTCATTTTCAAAGAGTTCTGTCATTTTAAAGCTGTTTTTATTACACATGTTATGACTGTAAAGGGCGTCAACCATAATCATTTCAATCTTTTTACTTAAACAGTGCACATGTGGACAGACAGTCGCACCACCTGACATTTTTAGATTTTGGGAGGAAATGAATGACTACTAAACATAGGTACTAAACATGTATTCATCTGGAGGTTATATTAATTTAACGTGATATACATCATGTATCTATTCAATATTTGATTGGACAGTTAAAAAATAAAGGCTGGTCATTGTCAGTGACCTAGATACGATTCTTTTGAGCAGTAAACAGATACAGAGTGGCATTGCATTACACGACTGTTCTAAGAAGGACAAAGAAACGCATGGGAGGGTTTAGTCATGTGTTGAGTAAATGTAAGACCTGAGGGATCCGAGAGATAAGACCTGTGTTCAGAAAGATTACAGTGAAAGTAGGTTTTTTTTACCATGTAGTTAAAAGAAACGCTGTAAACACTGTAAGAAGAGGAAAGTTAAAAGATTAATCAGCTGAATCGTAATGTAAAGCCGGGCATTCAGTCCAAAACGTTACGTAAAACAGAACGTCACCTTCACCAGTAATTAAGGATTCCATCTTGGAAAAGCAGTGCCAGTGTTGATTGTGTCTTAAGCACAGTGTGTTAAAGGAAGATCTGGCTGCACTAGGCGCTCAGAGACTCCTGCCATGGGGCGTGTCTATAACATGATGGACAGGAGGTCCATCCAAACACGGACCAGCGCTTTCCGTAATGCAGCTTGCCAAACAGGTTTTCTCAGCCACGTGCAGCACTACACTCGTCATGCACACATGCATTCAATCTTCTCTTTGTGTACAAATAAACCACCACGAGCAAATATACCAGACTTTATCAACTGACCATTTAAAATATAGATTTGAAATATAGAGAAGATGTAAGGCATACAAAGGAGATACGTACAAAGTTCTCTTCTAAAGAGTTAGAAGTATTTCGTTTCAATAAGACTCGAGTAAAGCACAAATCTTCCCACAGAATCCATAAGAAGTACCGTAAAGAAGTAGCGTAAAGAAGTACAGTAAAGAAGTACAGTAACGAAGATTTCTCCATCAGGTAGGTCTAGGTGTTTTGGATGGGTTTTTCCTCAGACACTGGAAATGAATCAGCTGATGGTGTTTTGAAACAAACTGAAATCATCTTGTCTTTCCGGCTCATCCGGTCTCACCTTACTTCTATTTATATCAGCAACATTAATGAGCTGTAAACAAGCCACGGGATTAGTTACCATGGTAACAGTCTTGGCTTGTCTATAGGGGACCCACTGTTTATATCAGATGTTAATCTTCATAAAGTCCACAGTGACTGAATGCTGTTTTTAAAATATACATAGTACAGATATAAGCCTGTAGTGGCTCCCTGGGATTGGCTCCAGGTTCCCCACGAGGTTGGATGGATGGATGGATGGATGGATGGATGAGCCTGTAGTGGAAACTACAACAATAATCAATAATGAACTATTTAGTTTAATAAAGTTTTAATAATATTTGTCAGTAGTAATCTCAGTAAAGTGAGCTGAAGTTTGTTTATTTGAATTTTTGTTTAGATAATTAACTGTGGTATTATTTGTATATTTACCTGAAACGTTCCGACAGATCAGACTGTATGTAGTATTTAATGCCAGCGCTGTATTTCTATGCCGTATTTCTACAGGGATTTTAAACTAGTGTTTTTTTCTGTCAATCATAATACTTTGATATAAATATTTCTCGTCAAAACATTGTGAAAATGTTTTTATTTAAGTTACTGTCTAACCTTGCCTTGGTGTTTACCTGCACGCCGTGTACAGTGCCTTGTGAAAGTATTCACCCCCTTGGTGCTTGTCCTGTTTTGTTGCCTTATAGCGAGAATTAAAATGGATTTTTATTTGGATTTTATGTAAAGGACCTAAAAAATAATCCAAATTGTTGAAGTGGAGTAAAAAAAAAAACATTGTGTAAAAAAAATATATTAACGCGTCAAGTTATTAATCTACAACCTGCACGTAGGCTGTAAAAGAAAGTAAAATAAATGTTACTTGTGTTTAAAAAGAAATAAAAGGATGAGGAATAGAACAGTTAAAGCTGTTTTGAAAGATCGTAAAAGAAACACAAAACTGTTTTCACTGTTGGAAAAACACGATCTGTCTCTTTCTCCGTATTGGTAAACGTTATTCGGTAATTTTGTGTGCGAGGATGCTGTGGTAGAGTTTCCCTGTCATGTGGACGTGTGTGTCCCTGAACCCGGCGGCGTCTAGCAGGTGTGTGTACTCGGACGCTTTTCGCTCTCGACCCTCAGTCTGAACCAGCATGTTGAGTGTGTAGAGCTGAGTGGAGAGAGGGCCACTCACATCTTCATATAGGAGGGACTCGATCACTAACACACCACCTCCTACACACACACACACACACACACACACACACACACACACCATCATCATCATCACTACTGTCCTCAGATCAGTCAGAGACACATCGCCAACAGGATAAATCCAACAGAGTGTATGTATGTGTGTGAGTGTGAGTGAGAGTGTGTGTGTGTGTGTGTGTGTGTATACCTGGCCTGCAAGCTTGGTAAACTTTGTTCAGCAGATCTATACATCGATCATCTGTCCAGTCGTGCAGAATCCTTGCCAGGATGTAGAGATCGGCCTCAGGAAGATCATCATTAAAAAAGTCTCCTACACACATACACGCACAAATACATACACACACACACACAGTCACACACATACACACATACAAACATTCACACACACACATAGATACACACATACACACACACATACACATGCACACATACAGTCACACACACAGTCACACACACAGTCACACACAAACTTACTTTAGCCTGTAAATTGTGATAAGTAACGGTCCAATAATCAGTGAAATGATGCATCTCATTACAGTACAGTGCTGTTGAATGCTGGTCTGTGATTGGTCAGGAGGTGTTGATTAGTTCTCTATAGCAGCAGCTCTGACAGTAGTGCAGCTACACATCACAGGTTTATATTCACGCGTTAGTTCTAATACATTATGGTTTCACCCTGTTGTTGATTACAGCTCAACACGTTATGCTTTATTCCTTACAGATTCTCCTTACGTATCATTGATGAAACTTTAAACTGTCATGCTCTGTTTTCATTTCATTATGAAACCGTCCTCTACCTTCATGTAATAATATTCTCTCATTCTCCTCAGGCAGGAAGTGATCACGACACACTCTTACGACTTCCGGCAAATCAAAGATGGTGACTTTGCATGTTGGGTAAATCGACACACATTGCTTCGCCAGAGCTCCACTGCACCCTGAAAAACAAATATTTATTATATATATATAATATTGGAATTATTCATAATGCTATTTTATAATGTAGGACATCATTGAAATGCAGTAAAAGACAATACACCCCGTACACAAGGAAAGTAAGTCTGTGGAACATTACACACACTGTGGCGCCACCTAGTGGGTAATTTCCCTACTATGTAAAATAAAAACAAACCTAATAACACCAGTAAATACTTGTTTCTATTTAATCAGCTATCAAACACTAACATAATAGATTACTCAGATTATTCATATCTGAGACACATCCACACTTTATCTGTGTAAATAGGATAAGTGTACATGATGTCCACTACCATCATCCATCCCATCATCATCCATCCCATCATCATCCATCCCATCATCCAGCCCATCATCCATCCATACCATCATCTATCCATCTATCCCATTAGCCATCCCATCATCCAATCCATACCATTATCCATCCATCCATCCCATCATCCACCCCATCATCCAGATCATCATCCATCCCATCATCCATCCATACCATCATCCAGCCTATCATCCAGCCCATCATCCATCCATACCATTATCCACCCATACCATCATCCATCCCATCATCCATCCCATCATCCATCCATACCATCATGCATACCATCATCCATCCATACCATCATCCATACCATCATCCAGATCATCCATCCCATCATCCATCCATACCATCATCCATACCATCATCCAGATCATCCATCCCATCATCCATCCATACCATCATCCATACCATCATCCAGACCATCATCCATCCATACCATCATCCATACCATCATCCATCCATCCCATCATCCATCCATACCATCATCCATACCATCATCCAGACCATCATCCATCCATACCATCATCCATACCATCATCCATCCATCCCATCATCCAGCCCATCATCCATCCATACCATCATCCATCCATCGATCCCATTAGCCATCCCATCATCCAATCCATACCATTATCCATCCATCCATCCCATCATCCATCCATCCAGATCATCATCCATCCCATCATCCATCCATACCATCATCCATCCATACCATCATCCAGCCTATCATCCAGCCGATCATCCATCCATACCATTATCCACCCATACCATTATCCATCCCATCATCCATACCATCATCCACGCTGCTTTCAGCTGATTTTGGACATATATTACTGATAAGTACAATTTTTATGTAGAAGAAAAAAATGAACTACATCATTATCTTGTCACCCCTTTAATGGAGTTAGGAGTGAAGTTGGATAGAGATGGTAGGGACAAATTTCTCAGTAAAACTGAATTAAAGTCTGGACGTGAAGTTCCATTTAAAATGATTTTGCCTTAGGAAGTGAATAAACACTCCTCAGTCAAGCTATTTACACTGATGTAATCCATGACCAGGGCTCTAAAGACCATGAGCTGTACCTCCGAGATCGCAGATGCTCCTGAACTGAGAAAGATTGAAGGCAGTGATCACATCTTGGCCACAGATGTTCCAGATGGAGTTCATCAGCTGCATGAACTTCACCATTTCCTCCTCAGACCTGTAATACAAACATGCTGCTTGATCAGCTATAAAGTTATCAAGAACTCTGACATGAGTAACTTTAGAACTCTCAAAACAGTTACCAAACCCTATTTCGAATGACCTCCAAGATCCTAACTGATAGTCTGGCTTCAAAGCAGCACATGCCATGAAAATTGCTCTTGTGGCTGTTACGGTGAAAATTCATGGCTCTAGATCGGTCATCAGTCCTCATCCATCTTGACCTTTCATCAGCCTTTGACAGTCAATGAAAAGGCTCTCATCCATTTTTATGAGTCTTGGAATTCATAAGCAAACTGCTTGCTTCTTACCTGGAGGGTTGTTCATATCAGGTGACATGGAGGGGATCTACACTCTCCACTGGTGTCCCACAAGGCTTAGAGCTAGTCCTCTTTTGTTCTCTCCATGAGGACATATCGTCACATGGTGCTGCTCTGCTGCTGACACTCTACACTGAGCTCACTGGAAATGCATCCTCATGTCAAGATCTTCTGATCTCTCAGGACAGCTCTCAGATTTCACCATCTGTCACTGAGACAACCTTGGGGTAAAGGTGGACTGTCCTCCTCACCTCACGTCACTACACTGACTCGCTTATGAAGCCCTCCCTACCCACTTCTTAAAACTGTATGTATGTATGTATGTATGTATGTACAGTATGTATGTGTGTGTGTGTGTGTGTGTGTGTGTATGTATGTATGTACAGTGCCTTGCGAATGTATTCGGCCCCCTTGAACTTTTCAACCTTTTGCCACATTTCAGGCTTCAAACATAAAGATATAAAATTAAAATTTTTTGTGAAGAATCACCAACAAGTGGGACACAATTGTGAAGTGGAACGAAATCTATTGGATATTTTAAACTTTTTTAGCAAATAAAAAACTGAAAAGTGGTGCGTGCAAAATTATTCGGCCCCTTTACTTTCAGTGCAGCAAACTCACTCCAGAAGTTCAGCAAGGATCTCTGAATGATCCAATGTTGTCCTAAATGACTGATGGTGATAAATAGAATCCACCTGTGTGTAATCAAGTCTCTGTATAAATGCACCTGCTCTGTGATAGTCTCAGGGTTCTGTTGAAAGCACAGAGAGCATCATGAAGACCAAGGAACACACCAGGCAGGTCCGTAATACTGTTGTGGAGAAGTTTAAAGCCGGATTTGGATACAAAAAGATTTCCCAAGCTTTAAACATCCCAAGGAGCACTGTGCAAGCGATCATTTTGAAATGGAAGGAGTATCACTCTGGATGAACTGCAGAGAACTACAGCTGAGGTGGGAGAGTCTGTCCATAGGACAACAATCAGTCGTACACTGCACAAATATGGCCTTTATGGAAGAGTGCCAAGAAGAAAGCCATTTCTCAAAGATATCCATAAAAAGTCTCGTCTAAAGTTTGCCACAAGCCACCTGGGAGACACACCAAACGTCACACCAAACGTTGAGAAATGGCTTTCTTCTTGCCACTCTTCCATAAAGGCCAGATTTGTGCAGTGTAAGACTGATTGTTGTCCTTGGGATGTTTAAAGCTTGGGAAATCTTTTTGTATCCAAATCCGGCTTTAAACTTCTCCACAACAGTATTACGGACCTGCCTGGTGTGTTCCGTGGTCTTCATGATGCGCTCTGTGCTTTCAACAGAACCCTGAGACTATCACAGAGCAGGTGCATTTATACAGAGACTTGATTACACACAGGTGGACTCTATTTATCACCATCAGTCATTTAGGACAACATTGGATCATTCAGAGATCCTCGCTGAACTTCTGGAGTGAGTTTGGAGCCGAATAATTTTGCACTGACCACTTTTCAGTTTTTTATTTGCTAAAAAAGTTTAAAATATCCAATAGATTTCGTTCTACTTCACAATTGTGTCCCACTTGTTGGTGATTCTTCACAAAAAATTAAAATTTTATATCTTTATGTTTGAAGCCTGAAATGTGGCAAAAGGTTGAAAAGTTCAAGGGGGCCGAATACTTTCGCAAGGCACTGTATGTGTGTGTGTATAACTGAATGAGAAACCATGTAAAGCACTTTGTAGAGCCGCTAAGGTTAGAAGGCACTGTATAAGTGCAGACCGTTTACTGAGCTTCTCGTTCAGTCCCTTGTCGTTTCGAGACTGGACTACTGCACCTAGCTCCTGGTAGGTCTGCTACTGGCCCATCCAAGCCTTGCAACTGATAAAGAATTATTAAGCAAACAGCTTTAAACCTCCACAAGTTCTCCCACATTATACCCACTGCACCTCTCCCTCCACCATCTCCCTGGAGCTGGTGTAGAAGATTTAAAACACTGATTCTTGCCTACAAAGCCATGAATGGACCCACTCCAGCCTTCTGTTAAAGCACGTATCACACCCCACACTGCACCACACTCCCTCCATGCCTCGAACAAGGCTTGACTGGACCCACCATTCTTCTGGGTACAAGGCAAGGAAGGCATACATCAATGCCCTTCTCTGTCCTGGAACCTAGGTGGTGGTGATCTCTCCCCGGAACAGAGTCACTGTCTGTCTTCACACATAAGTGAAAGACCAGGACAGGACCTTTAGACTGATGGTTCTGTTAGTTCTGTACCTAGTGAACTGGCATGAGGAGATGTTTTTGATACAGACTAAAAAGCTACAGTGGTGTGAAAAAGTGTATGCCCCCTTCCTCATTTCCTGTTCCTTTGCATGTTTGTCACACTTAAGTGTTTCGGAACATCAAACCAATTTAAACAATAGTCAAGGACAACACAATTAAACACAAAATGCAATTTGTAAATGAAGGTGTTTATTATTAAAGGTGAAAAAAAATCCAAACCATCATGGCCCTGTGTGAAAAAGTGATTGCCCCCCTTGTTAAAACATACTATAACTGTGGTTGTCCACACCTGAGTTCAATTTCTCTAGCCACACCCAGGCCTGATTATTGCCACACCTGTTCACAATCAAGGCATCACTTAAATAGGAGCTGCTTGACACAGTAAGGTCCACCAGAAGATCCTTAAAAGCTACACATCATGCCGAGACCCAAAGAAATTCAGGAACAATTGAGAAAGAAAGTAATTGAGATCTATCAGTCTGGAAAGGGTTATAAAGCCATTTCCAAAGCTTTGGGAATCCAGCGAACCACAGTGAGAGCCATTATCCACAAATGGCAAAGATATGGAACAGTGGTGAACCTTTCCCAGGAGTGGCCGGCCACCCAAAATTACCCCAAGAGCGCAGCGACGACTCATCCAAGAGGTCACAAAGACCCACAACAACTTCCAAAGAACTGCAGGCCTCACTTGCCTCAGTTAAGGTCAGCGTTCATGCCTCCACCATCAGGAAAAGACTGGGCGAAAATGGCCTGCATGGCAGAGTTCCAAGGAGAAAACCACTGCTGAGCAAAAAGAACATCAAAGCTCGTCTCAATTTCTCCACAACACATCTTGATGATCCCCAAGACTTTTGGGACAACATTCTGTGGACCGATGAGACAAAAGTGGAACTCTTTGGAAGGTGTGTGTCCAAGTATATCTGGCGTAGAAGGAACACTGCATTTCACAAAAAGAACATTATACCAACAGTAAAATATGGTGGTGGTAGTGTGATGGTCTGGGGCTGTTTTGCTGCTTCAGGACCTGGAAGACTTGCCGTGATAAAAGGAACTATGAATTCTGCTGTCTACCAAGAGATCCTGAAGGAGAATGTCCGACCATCTGTTCGTGTACTCAAGCTGAAACGAACTTGGGTTCTGCAGCAGGACAATGATCCTAAACACACCAGCAAGTCCACCACCGAATGGCTGAAGAAAAACAAAATGAAGACTTTGGAGTGGCCTAGCCAAAGTCCTGACCTGAATCCTATTGAGATGTTGTGGTATGACCTTAAAAAGGCCGTTCATGCTCGAAAACCCTCTAATGTAACTGAATTAGGACAATTCTGCAAAGATGAGTGGGCCAAAATTCCTCCAGGACGCTGTAAAAGCCTCATTGCACGTTATCGCAAACGCTTGGTTGCAGTTGTTGCTGCTAAGGGTGGCCCAACCAGTTATTAGGTTTAGGGGGCAATCACTTTTTCACACAGGGCCATGATGGTTTGGATTTTTTTTCACCTTTAATAATAAACACCTTCATTTACAAATTGCATTTTGTGTTTACTTGTGTTGTCCTTGACTATTGTTTAAATTGGTTTGATGTTCCGAAACACTTAAGTGTGACAAACATGCAAAGGAACAGGAAATGAGGAAGGGGGCAAACACTTTTTCACACCACTGTATTTTGGATAAGTGTGTCTGATAAATGTAAATCCTAAGTACAGAAATGTTCTGTACCTGTTCCAAACAAACCTACTACACACACTCACCTGTACAGGGCTTTAAACAGATCCTTGGCGCTAATGCCGAAAGCTCTCTCATACTGATTCGTTCCCTCTCTACAAACAAAGAAAAACTCAGCTTTATCCATGGGGTATTTGTAAAAATACATTTCATACCTCTCTGGAATGAATCCTTTAGTTCATACACGGTACACCACACGTAGAAGATAAGAGACACTCACCTGATTGCATCAGTCAGGTAACGCCAGCACAGGTAAATAGTGTTGGAGTTGTACTCAATCGAGTGATAAAGAGACCTTGGACTCGATTTCGTCAGAAACATGGTGGACATTTCTGTATTACTGTAGATGACTTTCTCACACACACACACACACACACACACACACACTTACAAAACATTTTCTGTCCCAATATTTTGCCCAAAAAGCACATACATCAGACAGGAGAGTGGAAAACCTTCTTCTGTACAATATCAGACATTATGACATGTTGTATGGCATAACTAATACCCCGTCAATGTTCTACTCCTTTTTCAATGAGACCCTCCGTGAACCACCTCGTACGTTTTCTAATCGTGTGTATTGACAATATTTCTGTATACTCCTCAAGTCTAGAAGAACATATCCATCATGTGAGAGCCATTTTGATGAAGTCACTGCAGCAGAAATTCCACGTGAAGGCATGGAAATGTGAGTTACACCTAACCACGGTCTCGTTAGGGTATACGGTCTAAGAGGAGGGAGAGGTGAAGGCAGTGCTGGAGTGGTCACAACCCAGAGCCATACTGAATGCTTTCTCCAGCTGATATATCTGGATCTCCAACACCATCACCACACCATTAAAGGTGCATCATGCAGGCTCTCCGGGCTTCCAGCTGCACAAGGTGTTCACCTCAATCAAGAGGAAGTTTAACATGACTCATATCCAGATCCTGCAGTGGCATTCGTGTCTGAGGTGGAATGTGTCTGAGGTGGGAGTCAGAACCAACAACGAGGACAGCCAGAAAAACCTGGTGTCTTTTTCTCCAGGAACTTTTTTCTCCTGGTTGTCTGTTCTCCAGCCACTGATCTCTTCCTGTTCTACACTATGTTCAAGTTTTGCTAGCATTGCTTTCCATTTGTGAAGTTACTACAAATTAATTGCCCCCTCAAATGTTGTTATTGACAGGATTTTATACTAATGTTAAACTATATTCTTACAGCAGTTAGGCATCAACCAAAACACTTGAAAGTTTCCTCATGAAAGTGAGCGAGCGTACCTTTCCGTTTTTCATCGGACTGTGCGATCAGGAGCTCAAGTCCAACACAAGCTGAAAGAAGTCGCTCTGTTCCATCTTTACTTGTCCCCAACTCTTGCGCTACTTCCTCTGCAGTTAGGGGGCGCTCTGAGGCATGTAGATGATCGAACACCCCTAACTCACACGCCACGAACAGAGTCTAACCGATAGTAAGCAAAAATGTACACACTGAAGTAGACTGTTCTCCTGGCACTAATAATAAAGACATGAAGAACACTTCTGTCTGCAAGTCTAATATTTGAATATTGACATTTGCGTCACTGACTGCACTGGGTTTATTTATTAAAGGGTTAAATAGAGCATCGCTAAAGTTTACAGAATAAAACATCGGTTACCTTCGACATCATGAAACCCTCCATGTACTCCAGAATCTTTTTAGGATAAAGGTCTTCTTTAGCTACAGCCATGTTCGCGTGTGTGTGTGTCTGTGCTGGTCCACTCAGGCTTGTGTGTGTGTGTATAAGAGACAGACGAACAATGAGAATAATCGGATTACAGCAGCTTACTGGACCCTCTAACTTGCTGAACACGCAGAGCTGCTTCACTTTAAACACACGCTGTGGGTCGAATCACAGGACGTGCTCGAGTATGGGAATAAAGTCTACATGAAGTGCTGCAACAAATCAGGACGCGCAGGTTGAATCCGGTTGCATTCGGTCACCAGGACTTTTCCAAACCCGAGCGGACGTGATAAAGAAGCAGAACTTACGGAGAAACTGAAAGCTTTTAAAAATTAAAAATCACACTTCACTGAAAAGCTGCAAGATATTGAGGATTTAAAAACACGTCTGTCGATAAGACAAATACTATATAAAATATAACATTTGGCCTTTTTGCTCATTTGATGTTTTCCATAACCAAAACTGGTGCATCGCGAATAATATTTTAAACCGACCTTCTTAATAAAAAGATCCCATGTACTGAAAAGTTCTTCTGAAACTGATCACGAGAGTTTTTAAACCAATTCAGCAGTTAGACGGGTTATTCTGGGTTACAGAAGGGTTAGCCTGGGAAACACCAACCTTCCAATGCTGGGCTCTTAACCATATCTGCTCCAGGGGCCGGATCACGGTGCACCCAGTGCTCTGACCCCAACTTCCTAACAAGAATGTCACTGTGCTGTAATGTACGTGACAAAATACAGGCTTCTTCTCTTCTTCTTAATCAGAATTCCTGAACACAGTAATGTGAAGTGTGTGATGAACTGGGACATGTCCCAATGCTCAGGATAAAAGAACAGGATTCGCCCCCTGCTGGTTAAATGAAGGGGTTACAGTGCTTCAGAACGAGGAAGGTGAAGTGTGACTCGAGTGTCTATGCGTGAGTGATATAAAGGTAACTACTGTGATTAACCGTCATGAGTTCATCAAAAAACCATGATCATTTTAAAACATTTTTTTATTTTGGAATTTCTAATCTTTTCAGAGCCTCAACACAAAGTCACCTAATAAACGTCACCCGAGCTGATAAAAGTGACCGTTTCAGATCAAGGAAATAAAAGTGATCAGCGTCTAACCTGGAGATCGTCGGATGGGAACAAACTGGAGAACACGGGTTTGGTCTGGAATAACTGCAATAAGTTTATTGACCAGAGAATATTGTCTTGTATCCTTTGAACATAAACAGCAAAAATAACAAACTGCAACACAAAAACATTCTGAAGAAGAAAACGGCACTAATTTAATCGGACATAAAAACAGGAAACTCCCTCAGAAATGTCACCACGCAGAGCGCGGTCTAACACGAACTCACTACAAATGAAAGGTTCTGAAACACTTACAGGAAATTAAAGTTACAGTCGTGTTCAGCTTCCTCTGAACTCCTCTGCGGTGTTTACATCACACACACCAGGAAACACTGGAGGAACGTCCATGAGATGAGAGGTCTCACATTCGAGCAGCAAAACTTCTCTCTCTCACCTTCTCAGAACATTGGTGTTTAATCTGCAGAAAACCAACTAATATCTTTGGCTCTGCTGTGTCTGAAAGCAGAAAGCAGGTAACAGCACAAACAACACGAACGCCGTGACTTTACTGAAGACCAGACATTCTCGGATCGACAAAGACGGAGCGGAAACACACAAACATGATCATACGGCCTTATGAAGTCTCCCTAACTCGCCCGCACAAAACCCACTGGCTTTTAACTGGATAATATACGATCATAATATAATATCATAATATAAGCGATGTTGCAGGTTACTGTATAAGAACGCATTTATCTGTCTCTTAGTGAAGCAGTGTGAACGAGTGCGTAAACTAAACGCAGATTTTCTTCAAACTCGCACGTATACGCTGATGAAGGCCAATCAACTGTAAGCAAGCTAATTTGTATTTAGCCACGCCCACAAATCTCCAACAATTTCCGCACAGGATGAAGTTAAAAGAAAATGGTCTGAAAAGGAGAAACACACACACACAACACACACACACACACACACACATGAGCCAGTCTTCCTTCTTAATTGTATCACAGGTCGTATTTGTCATCATTTCCGTGTGCTTGTTTTATTAATTTTTTTATTGTAATTATTCCTTTAATAGGAATCGACTGGGTTTCACAGACGGTTCATTTAATTTGTGTAACTACAAATACACGAGTTATTTAACCGTGACCAGCGTATAAAAGTGTACTGAATATCAAACCAATCAGTGCAGGGTTACATTACTGACTTTCCTTATGCACACATTTACACGCTCAGCAGCACGAGGTGGTCACGAGCGTTTACTAAATTTCTCACGTGAACTTGAGCTCATACGAACAATTTACGCGTTCGTATCCGGCTCGATGAACGAGGCCCGACGTTAGCGCAGCGCTGCATTTAGCTAAGTACCTAGCTCGTATGAAGTCATTATTGTATTGGATTATATTTTGTAATTAACGATGGTAAAAAAAAAAAACTTCAGACTAAGCGATCCAAGAACGCTGATCAATCAGCAGAATTCACGCCACCATGTCACCTCACTCCACGTGTATTTTACGTTATACATAGCGCGCTGCCAACAAAACTAGACCCAATCACAGAGCTGTTTAATAACGTAAAGCCGCCCCGAGGTCCGTACGATCACCTGGAGCTCTGCTGTGGAAGCTCCGCCTCCTGCGCAGTGAGCAGCTTCGGTATTCGCTAGATCATTCCGCTAAATAAAACCTGCCCCTTTATAACGACTCAGAACATCACAACAGTAGAAATGTTTGTTTGTATAAAAGTGTGCGCAGTCCTTATCGCGTTGTATTTCTCGCCGTCTCACGTGCGCTCTCGCAGCGGTATTTAAAGCACCATTGTGGAACCAATCGCAAGGAGTTTGTTTATTAGATTAGATACACTTAGTGTCGCTTGACTCGATCCGTCCTAACACTGAGAGCAGGTCTGAAATATTTACTGGCCAAATTTACAGCAGGTTAACACCCACGGCGCTAACTTCGATTAACATTTTACCCACTCCGTGTGTAAACACTACGCTAACGCAACACAGCTAGCATGCTGACGTATCCAACAACACGGTGGAAACAATTTCAATGTGAATTAAGCATTAGGATGACTTCAGCTCGCTCCATGTGCACTTAATCAAAACTAACCGAACGTAACCTGGGAACTTGGGTGTGATTTGGTTATAAATGTGCTTTAACGGCGGGATTGCGCTGATCCGTCAGGAGGAATACGCTAGCCTAATAATTCGAGCGATTGGGTATAAAGCCCTACTGAATCCGATGTTTAGCATGAATCTGTTTCAGTGATGAAAAACGCTAACCACGTAGCCTTACAGCATCCTCGTGCTAACGCGGGTGAAATATAACCTAGCAGTTTTGGTGTAAACTCCATGTGTTTAGCGCTGTAGCTCCACCTACATGACTTCAGGGTTCTCTTCCGAGGTTCTAAGCAGCACCACATGCAAATTAACACCATTCCCAAAACGATCGCTAGTAATTAGCTTTTTTTTTTTTTCTATTTATTTTATTTTTGTTTGAAATAACATTCAGTGTCGTCTGGATCTTCGACTCTGCCCTCGACTGGAAGAGCGGCTCGCGCTCCTTCCGCTGCTACTACTGCTGCTGCTCCATCCGTGGCTGTACCTATGGCTCCGCCCACTTCTTTGGCTCCGCCTATCCCGGCTATGCCGCCTTCGGCTACCGCTGGAGCTCCGCCCACGACTGGACCTCCTGTTTCGGGTGCGTCTCTGACCACTCCCGCTTCGACCCGGGCTGTGTTCGCATCGGTTACGTCGGTTCCTGCTCCTCCTTTGATCACTCCTACTCTGACTTTGGCTCCTCCCACAACTGCTATTCCTGTCTCTTGAGGTTCTTCGCTCCTCCTCTTTCCTTGATTTGCTCTCTTGGCGATTCCTAGTGACAGAGGTGTTGATTCCGTTAGGCCCCTCCATGGTGGGAGGTTCAGCACTTGGCCCCTCCCACTCCGGAACATCACCGTTAGACTCTGCCCCCTGGTTGGTGCTTTTTTTTAGAAGGTTCCCCAGCAATCGGTCCCTCAGCTCTCGTTCTTTCCTCTGGAGCTCCAGAGCTCGAGCCTTTTCACTCTCCACTCGCCGTAGCTCCACCTCCTGTGCACGGCGAAGCTCCGCCTCCTGCTGGCGACGAATCTCCGCCTCTTTCTTCAAACGTGCGAGTTCTGCCGTCTCTCGCTCCAACTGCTGCTGCTTCATGGCCTGAGAATGGTACAGAATCAGCACGTTATCGAGAGCAGAGACGATACTGCTAACATTAGCTCGCTGCTGGTTTAACAAATACCCGAGTCTGAACTTTCCGTTCTCATATGGAATCGTTTCTATAGTATCATCTCATTTCTCTGCCTTGAAAAGGATGTTCCTCTTTTTTATTTTTCAGTGGAGAAGTAGAAGAAACAAGGGGTCTAGATGTAACTATAAACGGATAAAAAGTCTCTAACCTTAGCTCTGCTCAGCAGCTCTGCGATTAGCCTGATGGACTCCAGGTTCCTCTGTGCCAGGAGCAGCTTCCGTTCCTCCATGGCGATTTTCTGGTGGAGTTTCTTTTGCTCCTCCTCCTGCTGCTTCTTCACTTTCTTCTGGTTCTTCTTCTCCTCGCGCTCCCTCAGCTTCTGCTCTCGTTTCCTCAGCTTTTCCTCCCTGCGCTTTTCCTTCTCTTCCTCCTCCAGCTCACGCTGCCTTCTACAAACAAAAACAACAACGTTCTAACATCAGACTTTTCCCCCCCAAAGGTGGCATTTAAACTTCAAAATAAACACAAACGTAAAAAATGCACAGAGATACCAAGCACTTCAATTCTGTTCACTTCTGATGTGTGTGATATTCATGACCATGAAGAGTTTAGTGATTTGAGGTACTGATGTTTTGCGTGTTGAACATCTGGCTCTGTTCTGATCACAGATGTTTTCTCTCCATCCTTTAAACAATCCCCACATGAAAGAATTCCATCCAATAATACAACTACATATTCTGCATCTATCGTTATGTTTAATAACGTTAAGCAGTACCGTTCTTCTTCCTTGCGTCTCTCCTCCTCCTCCTTCTCTCTTCTTTTCAGCTCCTCTCTCTGCCTTTCTAGCTCCTGAAGCTTCATGCGCTCCTGGTGTCTCTTTTTCAGCGAGGAGTCACTCAGGTGTTTGGTTGTGTCAAAGCTCACCTGGAGGGAATTCAGAGATTATGAATCAGTAATAATAATAATAATAAAACACAAACATCTAGCATAAAGTTAAACAGCCTGGTCTAACTAACCATTCCTGGACAGGTAGATCAGATCTGATGGAGATCAGCTCACGCCAAATCTGATTAAGAAAAGAGACAATGCCTGGATGTCTGGGGAAGGAGGACATACCTTAATACCGCAAGCCATGGCTTTCCCATCCTCGCCCTTGTACAGCAGCTTCATTCCCCTCAGCGAGCTCATGGCCTTCACAAACCCCGTGTGATCCTCATACTGGATGTAACCTTCGAAGTTTAAATGGCCACCGAATGAGAATGTGTTGAAGTTCTTTCCCGTCATTTCCTCCCTGTACGGATCGAGCATGGGAATGTCGACGTTCCGGATCTTCCCGAATTTTTCAAACACGCACATCAAGGCGTCTTCTGAAGGTTTGTCTGATGAAGTGTCTTTCTGGGCGAACCATTTGCAGGGAAGTCCTTCCACATGGATGGTGTCCGGTCTCTCTCCTGGAACGGTCTCGTTCATGTCCTTAGCGTCCCGGAAAAACGAGTCCCAGTCATGACGCGTGGGGAAGTCCATCTTGGTTTCGGCAGCACGCACCTTCAGGACGTCGGTAAAGCCACTGAGTTTGATGCTCTTCCCGTCCAAGTTGTTCAGAAAGCGTTTGACGGCGCTCTTGTTCTCCGCCTCACCCTCGAAGCGGATGTAATCCATGGTGCTTTTGGAGATCCGGAGAGAGGAAAACTGCTCCGGGTGAACCATGCTCTTCAGGCGCTCCATCACCTCCCAGTTGGAGATGGACTTCCCGGGCATCTTGAGCTGAGGAAGTGACACACTGATGGTCATCTTGGCGATGGGTTTCAGGTACAGGTTGTAATCCCGACACAGGAGGACGGACTCGGAGGCGTCGTGAACGATCGTCGTCATCTTGTACACTGAGGGGAACAAAAGAAATGAGATCATCAGGTTCTCAGGTTAACCCTGTGTTTGCTCCCAAGCCCTGAGTCGCTTCTGATACTGGTGGGCGTGGCCTCCCTGATGAAAAAAACCCAATACAAACCCTCACAGAATTTGTAATGGTTTTAATGGAAGCTGTAATGGTCCCTGTGGGTCATTACTAGGGATGCAACGGATGTTCGGCAACTGAGATTATTCGGCTGAAAATAGCGAACAAAAACACTTTCGGTGTTCGGGCGAATAAAAGTGAAACATGAAACATTAACCACGTATCTAACTCTATTGTATCTACTGTAATACTCAGCGCGGTGTACAGGGACGCGAGCGGAGTATATCCCCGATACAATCCGCCATATAGAACCCAGTAGAACCTTTCTGCACTCGTCAACACACTTTTTAGTTATAGGCTACAGAGTGTTCCGTTCTCTCAGCGGTCAGTTGCAGGCCTAACATTGGCTCTTCAGGGAGCTCAAAGAGGACCACATCACAGTATTATAATTTACTCATGTCTTTATTTACAGTTATATCGTGCCTGGTTGGTAGCCTGCGCCTGCTGGAATGAAACTAATGTTCAGTATTAAATAAATATTTTGAAATGGAACTTTTTGTAATTGATTTTTTTTCTTTGAAAAGCAAGACAAAAGAGTAAAAAGCAGATTTTAACTATTTAATTTATGCAATGGTGAAAAAAAATGGCAAAATAAATGGAAAAAACGTGTTCTGTATTCGGCCAAGAATTTTCCTTTCAGGTGCATCTCTAGTCAGTACTGGTGGTCTGTTGCCTTCTACTGGTAGCACATTACATCTAGTGGACACCATTGGTAATGGTTTTAATGGTTAGTTATGGTATTTATAGTGGAAACCGTTCAAATTTCTGGGATTATAATGTTTTTTTTTTTATCAGCGGGGCTGTTGAGTCCTGTTTCAGACTCGGGTAGTAGTCCTTCCTTACACGCTTTACTCTTCTTCATAACGTCACTGCACACTGACACACACTACGTCACTGCTTAATAATACATTTAGCACTTAGAGTCACATTCGTCTCTATAGCAACAAGAGGTATAAACAACAATAAGTTTGGTTTGAATGTGTATTTTAAACGGTGCTGAAGATAAAACTATACTGTGCAGGTATTACTGATATTAATGGGAATATCGTGTAGAATATCGCGGTATATCACGGAAACGGTAATCGAGCCGCTGAAACAATGCCGAGCAGAGACCAGGGGCAGACACCAGGGGGATAAACCGGGGATAAACCGGGGATAAACCGGGGGATGTTCCAAAGGTGTAACGCACTCAGAATCCTCTCCGTGTTCCGTGTTTAACTTTAATATTAATAATGAAGTTGGATCACAATCCAGCGGAACCTGACCCGGTTCTATCCGCGGAACAGAGAGGGGAGTTAGCATTGAGCTAAGCTAGCCGGTACTGCCAGGTTTTCCAACCCTGAAATAAATAACGTTACATTTACAACTTGTTGCCTTTCCACCAACCTTCCGGATGAAGCTCAGGAGAATGATCTCACGGGTTTCTCTTCACTTCGCATTCAACATTCTTCCGACATCACACCGCAACTCTCAGCCCTTGGTGCACACACAACGTTCCGGTCACTTCCGGGTACGTCACAGTAAACCGGAAGTAATTCACAGGATGTACCGCCCTGTAACCTGTTTGGAACTCTTTTTTTTTTAATCGGAATTTTGTGATATTTTGCGGTGTATTTCACCATTTCCCTCAGACATGCATTTTATTCTAATGAAGCTTTGTCTAATTAACACAAACCTCTAGTCTGGCAGATTCACTGTCAGTATAAAATCTTACATAAATCCAACATTCCTATACATATATACATATATATACATCTGATATGTTCCTACATTTCAAAATAAAACTCCATTAAATACTGGAATAACCCTAAAACACATTCTGAATATGGTCTTGTGTATCTAATTCAAATGTTTACACATGGTTATTTATTAATGTTATTTTAACTCTTTATTTACTCCATTATTACATAGTCTATACGTATCACGCGACCGCGTAACATATCACGTCACCAAGACAAGCGTCTTGACTTGCGCCAAGAGCGAGTCAGACGCATGTAACGGAGAGAATCCGGTCATTTTTCACAATAAAACATCATTCAGACTCCGATAATAAATAAAACATTTTGTGCGGCCCGGTACCAAATGACCCACGGACCGGTACCGGTCCGCGGCCCGGGGGTTGGGGCCCCTGGTCTATATTAATATGAGATATAATATAAAGTCATATAATATTGTTGCTGATATAAACATTTTTAGATTTAGATTATCCCAGATGAACATTTAACAATCCACCATCTTTAACTCTTACATGTAAACTCCCAGTTTTGTTCTTATTCAGTGTACACGCTCACTGCATACTGTACAGTAGAGTGTAGAATCTTATATCCATCCATTCAATGGGGAATAGCTGCTCATGGTTCATCTGGGGGAGGTTTCTGATTTTAAATAGTTTACGAGATCTCTTTTGGGAGGTAATAGTATGTATGTATGTATGTATGTATGAATAAATATTTAATGCAAATAAAAAGAACTAGCAGCACATATACTGCTCTGAACATATGTGTATCATGCACAGTGGTTCTCCCGCCGGAGCTATGGCACTGTAATATAAAACATTTTTGGATGATAATTTTGTGACAGAAAACTAGTGTGGATTTGCAAATATCCATCTTCTCGTGGAACGTTGAAATAGAACGTTTTCTATTACAGGCTAAACGGCGATAACAGTGAGTTTCAAAGGACAAAATAAAGACAACAAAGGAACATTGTTCAGTTCATGAAAAGACTTCATTTAATGCAGTTCGCTGGTGGATGAGGAGGATCTTAGATGTGTAAGAGATGGAGCACTGAAGATAAACGCTACACATCCTGAAGAACTTAGCCCGGCCTCGCATGACCTCGCTGTCAAACCAGTTAGAGCTCCAGGTCATGAAGTTGTTCTAACATCTGCAATAGATGTTAGTTCCTGTTGTGATGTTATAGCAGATGTAGTCCTCTCCTCACCACACCCCTATTTTGTCTCTCTTATAGTTATAAAGACAAAAAAAAGTCTCAGTCATTTTACAGAGAAACCACAACGCGTAAACTTACTTTGCAGTTATAGTCCAGGGTAATGTCCCTTGACATGCTGAGCCGTCGTCATGGGCGACCACAGTCTGTGAGAATCCTGTGAGCGTGATGCAGTGGGTTTGCCCTGTACTTCCATACCCATAATACTCTCTCAAAGATAGTGATCGGCACTAACTCGGATATGCAGGCAAGTGACTGAGTCACCGTCCAGATGTTCCCACATCAGTGCAGAGTAATATGACCCTTGGTATCTCTCAGCAAAGCATTGCCAAGATTGCCAAGCATGGCTTCAGTTCCTTGTAGCTGACCAACTGTCTCAGTGGCTCATCTGCAGAAAGTTGAGTTTGGAGTAAGAGTTCATTTTCTGGGTTTGCGCAGTGATATTTCAGTCACAGTACACTGCAGTGCTGTGTTGTTATCAGTGCTGCATTGCTGAGAGCGATGCTCGTGAGTCACAGAATTGCCAACTCCACTCTTCACAATAAGGCTTAACTTTCTTTTTTCTTATCCGAGCTGTGCATATTCGGATTGCAGTTCTGTGACTCATCACTAACAGCATTACTCTAAAAGTGACCTTCTTGAAAAAGACATGTTTTTGTTCCACTATTGACAGCTTGGCGAACAAAAAGGAAAGTTATGGTGATAATGCGGGACTCACACGTCTACGCTGTCTGAAAACCAGGGACAGGTTTCCTTTTTTTTTTTTTTTTGAATTTGATGTCTTGGTGTTAATCATCTCAAAGTGACAGTTCTTGAAGCAGATGTTTCATGCCACCTGAGTGCCACAGCTCAGGACGGCTGTTAGCTGTGAACAGTCTGATGGAGAATTGTCAGCCGCATCATTCATGCAGTGAATCCGAATTAGCCTAATTAACCACGCTGCAGAAAAAAAACCTGACAATAAAGTGTACAACAAGTAAAGGGGTCTGAATACTTTCTGAATCCGACATATGATCGAGTATTTTCAATACGTAACTTTAACTAGCAAGCATTGACTATTCATAGTTGTACCACAACTGTGTCCACGAGTGATTTCGAGAATCATCATTAAACTAATGCTTTAATCTTTACTTTATTGTACCGATAGTGTTTTGTATATCAGGAGCTCTGATATACTGTCCCTTCTCTCTCAGGCTGTGTGGGAGTAATCTCACAGAAGATATCTGTCCAGCTCTGTCCCTGATTCTCAGCTCCAAGTCCTAACACAAACAGTGTGTTAGCCCAGTGTTTGTGTGATATGCCTCCAGTGTCTCCAGTTTACAGTGTGGATTCTCCAGACCACCAGAGAGCAGCCACGCTCCTGAATCCTGCAAGTTATTGCCACTCAAATCCAGTTTCCTCAGAAACTGGATTTGTGACTGACATGAAAAAGAAGAAAAACGTCACATGCACGGAATGTTCCACAAAGAAGTGTTCGTTTTAACAGCTGTTTGAGAAAAGATAGATAACTGGACAAAAATTTTATAATAACAACAACAACAACAACAACAACAATAATAATAATAATAGTAATTATAATAATAATATTAATAATAGTCATAGTAGCAATTTTAGTCGTCTAAATCTGAACTATTTGTATGAAAATTGAGCAATTAGTCATTTTTTTTACCCAATTTACACCAACATGTTTTCATGTTTCCGACCGTAGGTTTATGTAGTGGATGTGAATGAGCTAACTCCACTAGATGAAGCTCGGCTGTGTTACAAATAAAACACAGTTAGAAATAAAACACTTGGGGCGTGCAGTTATAGGAAAATAATCACAGACTCTGTGGTGTGATGCGAAGTGTCTGTGAAGTTGATTCTTCCCCATAACAGAATGTTCCAGTGTGTTTTATTCCTCTTTTACTGCAGCAGTCTGCAAAGAATTGCAATGTTTTATTTATTAATGAACGACACATCATGATTTTAACCATTTATAGTTACATTTAATCATTAGTCGTTTCGTCACCAGCCACTTTTATCTCTCTCGTCAAGTTAAGACATGTCGTGTTACTGAGAAAGCACAAAGCTTCTCAAAAACTCCTCTGTCCTGGAGACTTCCCCATGTCTGAAACTTACAAAGTGCTGACACTGGAGACTCCTTCCATAAATGTTAAATAACCATCTCCTAACAGAAAACTTCACCATATTATTTAATTGTACATTTGCGTATGTTAAATAGCCACTACACGGGAATGAGCTGTTACTATAGAAACGATAACTTATTAAAATGAGCGCTTTAATATAAACCTGCGATTTGAATCACTACCATCAGAGCTGCTGTTATAGAACATTAATCAACAACTTCTGAACTTCTGAGAATTCAACAGCACTGTGGTGTATAAAGCTTTAGGGTTATATTACTTTTTAAATCTAAGGTAAACAGTATACAGTCACAGGTGGTAATACCACATTTCACCACCAGAGGCACCACATATTCACCACGCATGCCTGCGGCACTCCCAATAAAACAAACTTCAAGAGGCGAGGGTACGAATATTTATAGCGGTCTTTGGGTATCGTTGATGATTTTCCTATAACATCATGCCGGTTTTATGCTTTACTTGTGGAGCTCTGATACACTTGGGGTGGCTGTGACTCAGGTGGTAGAGCGGGTTGTCTACTAATTGTAGGGTTGGCGGTTCGATTCCCGACTCCACATAACAAAGTGTCCTTGGGCAAGACACTGAACCCCTAGCTACTTCCGATGGTAAGTTAGCGCCTTGCATGGCAGCTCTGCTATCATTGGTGTGTGAGAGTGTGTGTGAATGGGTGAATGAGACACAGTGTAAAGCGCTTTGGATAAAAGCGATATATAAGTGCACATTTACCATTTACCATTGTATCCCACAGCGAGCCAGAGACTGTGTCTGTTTATAGAAACTGGAGGTGTGTGCGTGGAAGCGTGGGTGCGTTTGTGAGATGGAGATATTCTGAATGTCTCCTTCAACATGGTTTCAGTCATAAACCAAACATAGACCTTTAGTGTTTAGCTATAACATAACAAAAACCAAAAACCCTTGAGTTTGTCACTTGTGGGTAGATTACATAATGAGTGTCAGTGGAATCTTCCAGCAACAACAGCAAACAATTAGTCTCATTTATCAATCTTTTGAGTGAACATTTTCATGGACAAACCAACAAAAATTCACACAATTATATTATTCATACTCATGCGTATGTTGATAAACACCCTCACGTTTATCCACAGACTCAAAACTCCCTGATGACGACTAAATGGTGAAAGAGCACCTGCTAATCACGGCATGCCTAAATCTTCCAGTAACACAGCTCCGCCACTGCAGAGCTGTTCCCTCATCCACACACACACACACACACTCGATTCTCCTGCTTTTACAGGGTGCGAACTGAAACAAATACGTGATTTTAACGTAACAGCGTAATCCGTATATAAAATCGCATCACTTCATCAACACTTCTACGATGTGATGACGATCAGTGGAGGTTCAGGGTGAAATACTTCAAAAACTTTGCACTCTTCCACTGATCATCTATTCATCAGTGATACAGAGTCACCGGTGTTCTCCTTCTCAACACCACGCCGGGTTTCTCCACCAGCGTGGAGTAGCCAGAACATCAACCTGCTGATTTTCGGATAACCACGACGACAATGGCTGATCAAATGTATTTGTTTAAGCTTGCTACGAGGGATAAAACAAATCTATACGAGATCAGTATCATCATCAGAGACGGTGATTATACGCGAGACAGCAGATGTTTGGTGGCTGGATCTGGAAATTATGAAGCCATTTGTTTTAAGCTATTCATTCTGAAAGCTGCTCAGTGGGAGTAAATGCTACTTGCTGCAATTTCCACTAAATTGTTTGATTACAGATCAGATCCGCGCTTAAATACTCCAATCCTACCTCACTGATCTTCAAGTGAAGGATCTGAAGTTCTTGTCATGATGCTGAAATCCTTACTATTCAATAAATAATATATATATTTTCATACATGATCTTGTTTTTGTTTTTTTCGCTTAAACATACTAAATCAACAACAACAGAAAACCGTGTTCACTTCATCATGGAGAGATTACTGATGAACCCTGACGATGCGGCAGCCGTCCATGTCCAGGAAGCCAAGGGAGCAAACCTGCCCATGCTCTTACCTGCCTCATACCTCTGTCCTGTCAATCACTCACACCCAGTCGCTGACAACAGTGAGTGGATGTGTGCGTAAGAGGGCGGATAGCGCGTTCCTCCGAGTGTGTTACGCAGGAACCACAGCGGGACAATCTGTACGTTTTTAAAACAATGGCATTTATTGCTAAAATGCACTTTTACATGAAAAAAAGTCACAAGTAGTCAGTACAAGACGATGTGTAAATGAACACACTGTCAAAAGTTCACGAGGCAGTTTTCCTCAGTATCTCGACTGTAGCACCAATGGCCTATAAATATGTTTTCACAATATATATTTTGTCATATTTATATTTCTTTTTTTTCTTTTTTCCCCTTCTCAACGCAGTCATGTTTCTCTTTAAAATCAGGCATGTAACCCGGATCTCCAACATGGAGATGCACTTGTGCTTGTGAGAACATTGGCACTAAATTCACAAATGAGAGAGAAAACAGGACAAAAACAGATCGAAAGAAGTCCAACTTCGTCTTTTCATTGCAAGGTTCATAAATAAAAAAAAATTAATAAAAAACAACAAAAAGAGGCTTTGTCTCAATACCTAGTGAGTCCCTTCCTGCCTAGATAGACAGCGGTTTAATCAGAGAACCAACCTTATAAGCATTCACTGAAACACTGCATTTTGCCAGCTGTTACCATAGTTACGCTGAATCATTGTTTATTCCCATACTGCTTTGGTAAACATTTGTATGTCTTCTGGATGAAAAAATCAAAAAACTCCTGTTTTGTTGCTAGCTAGCTACAAACAAACACCACCGGAAAAATAAATTATTAGCTACTATTGCTTTGCGAGGTAGCTATGCGAATCAGTAAGGATGTAAAAATTTAGCTAGCTAGCTAAAAGAAGCATGTTTCATATTTCTTCCACATTAATAAATCTTTGTTTTGGAGGAAAGAAATTTCTCCGTAAAGCTAAGAGAACTGATTCGCTAACCGCAGTGTTAGCGCCTTAGACGTTTAAACCTTCACAGATGGCTTTTGTAAAGCAGAGAATTCGCATCTTGGATTTTGTTTTATAACTAGTTTTTTATGCACTTTTTTCCTGTTTGTAAAAATGACTAGCCGAGTAGCTAGCTAGCAACAGACAAACACCAAAGAACAGCTAGCTTGTATAGGTGGCAGAACCGATGATCTAATCCTGCTAATATGACTTGACATGATTGCGCCTGAGGCGACGGAGCTAGTTAGCACGCTAATGTACAGAATCCTGTGGTGCGAATCCAAAACAATGACAATCAACATAAATAAAGGAAGAAAAAAAAACCCTAAACAACATTTGTACAGGAAAATTTAAAACAACTTACATTAATTAAAATAAGAAATATTTGTATGTTGAAACAAATATATATATAAAAAATGATAAATAAACACAAGCAGCATACGATGCTGTCTTTAATATGTGGCGATGTGGACAGCACACTAGGCATCAGGGTTGGTTTATACGGTGTATTCTATCAGGAAAAGTCAGAAATGGTGGGCGTGTTTATTTGTATTTGTGTGTAGCTGAGCCACGACCCAATCCAGGCTTTATTTATTTATTTAAAATAATTATTTTGTGCTAAATTCTTTCAGTTGCTGGTAGATTGGTACTAATTTCTTGAAGCGGTGCTAAATATTATGGAAAGTTGATCGAATCTGTTAAAGTTCGTAGTAAATTCCAGAAATGTGCGATAAATTCCAACCATAGCTGCTAAATCCGTGTAAATATTCCTCCAGCAGTCTGTACCACATGTCTGACTGTAAAATGCCCCTAAATCCACCCCCTCGCTGGTGAACCTGTGGGAAGTTGATCAAATTTGTGCTAAATTCTTTTCAGTGACGCCGATTTTGTGCTAAATCCGCAAATCCAGTGTACATCCCGATGCTAATCTCATCATGACCACGAGGATTAGTTCACATTGTTCAATGATAAATCTCCATGTTCACAGTTTCAGTGAAAACGAGACCCTCAGGAGGCAGCTGATTGTTATCTGTAGACCGTGTGTGTGTGTGTGTGTGTGTGTGTGTGTGATTCAGATTTCACTGTAAAACTACTAAAACGTTCTAAAACGTTTCCTTCCCGTATGGACCATGTTTAAAATCCAGTCTGTTATATATATATAATCTGTTCATATTTCCTTATTCAGCGTCTTTTCCCCAGATCGACGTAACCGAAGATCACAAGAGGTATATTGCATTAAATCTGTAAAGCGGGGGCGTGAAACTCATTTTAGGTAACGGGCACTAATGGGCACTTTTTGAGCCAAAAAAAAAGCAGGTAAATGACTGATAAGTATTTAAGTAACCCCCCCCCCCCCCCCCCCCCCCCAAAAAACAAAAAAAAAAAAAAAAAAAAAAAAAAAAAAAAAAAAAAAAAAAAAAAAAAAAAAAAAAAAAAAAAAAACAAAAAAAAAAAAAAAATAATCTGTAAGATGTTTTCAATGTATTTTATTACTAAATATTATCATCTTTCCTGTGGCGTGAGTTCACATCCTGACAATCACATCGACAGTCTGCGGGAGACAGGGCGCAAAACTGGCCGTGCTGTCTGTGTGGGAGGGGCATGCTTTCTGTCCTGTCAATCACAGCAACACCGGCCAATCACGAGCATGTATGAGATCCTGTATGAGGAAGAGGGCAGAGAGCACACACCCTCCCGGAAGCGGATGTAGGGATGTAGAGTGAAGATTCGGAGGTGAGCAGTTTCACTTCACATTAGTACGAGATTTCAGATCAAACCCAACATCCTCTTTGTGCTCAGTGTGTGTGTATGTGTGTGTGTGTATGTGCGTGTGTGTATGTGTGTGTGTGTATGTGCGTGTGTGTATGTGTGTGTGATCAGTGTGTATGTGCGTGTGTGTGTGTGCGTTGTGTTGTGCGTGTGTGTGTGCTGTGTGTATGTGTGTGTGATAGTGTGTATGGTGTGTGTATGTGCGTGTGTGTATGTGTGTTGTGTATGCGTGTGTGTATGTGTGTGTGTGTGTTATGTGTTGTGTGTATTTTTGATCAGTGTTATTGTGTTTGTTGTGTTGTAAGTTGTGTATGTGTATCAGTGTTGTGTTTGTGTGATATTTTGTGACAGTGTGTATGTGTGTGTGTGCGTGTATTTTTGTGCGTGTTATAGTGTGTGTGTGTGTGCGCGTGTGTGATCAGTGTGTGTGTGTATGTTTGTGCGTGTGTGTGTGATCAGTGTGTGTGTGTGTATGTTTGTGCGCGTGTGTGTGATCAGTGTGTATGTATGTGTGTGTGTGCGTGTGTATGTTTGTGCGCGTGTGTGATCAGTGTGTGTGTGTATGTTTGTGCGCGTGTGTGATCAGTGTGTGTGTGTATGTTTGTGCGCGTGTGTGTGATCAGTGTGTGTGTGTGTTTGTGCGCGTGTGAAGTGTGTGTGTGTGTTGTGTGTGTGTGTATGTTGTGGTGGTGTGTTTGTGCGCGTGTGTGTGTGTATGTTTGTGCGCGTGTGTGTGTGTATGTTTGTGCGCGTGTGTGTGTGTGTGTGAGAGAGAGAGAGCAAGCTTGCTGTGCTTTAACCGTCACTTTGTGCCATAGGTTACCTGAGGTAATGAAGCTAGGAGATATTATTTCATGCTAATCCGTGTTCCTTTGAGTTTGTGTAGAAGATTTTTTTATCCAGGATAACTTCCATAGAAATGAAGATCTAATCATAAGTCTAATCTACATGTAGGATTAAGACTCTACGTGTGTCTCTTCAGGCTGGTCGTATGAACGTAGGCTTGCAGGCATCCCGTCTAGGTGTAGTTTTTATTCCTGACGTTTTTTATGGATTTTTCGAACAATACGTCATTAACGAGTCGATTATGTAGATGAAGGCGGAAGCGGATTAAATAGCAAGTGAATAACTGAAATAAACAATAAACAGCGAATCAAATGATGTTCGTTATTTACTCCTTTTCTTTTCGATCATGTACTATCGCGCTTTATTTTCATCACCTCCTTCTATGTCTAGTCGTTTCACGAGCTCCTAATTGACCCTCACTATGGAACTGATGAAAGGTTCAGTAATAAACATTGGCTTTATTGTTTCTTTTCGTGACTGGATGAGATGAAAGGACGGGAAGGAATCAAAGGAAAGGAAGTTTGGGTTTCGTTCTGTATTAACAGTCTCGAGATCTTGAGGTAATCCTTCAACAGTGAAACGAGAACATTCTTTATGAAGGAAGTTGGAGACACCACAAATCTCACTCGCTGATCATTGTAACCGGTTTGTGCTCGCACTAGAATTTATAAACCTCCTTTACTTCAAAATCTATGTTTTAGCCTTAATTATTTTTAAAACAACAAATAATAAAAATTCACCACTTCAGGACAAGACACCACTGAAATGTTGGTTCTGTGTGATCTTCTGGGCAGAACTGATGTTAGGTGTTTGGGCTGAAACGAGCTGATTGGTCGGTCAGAGTGACGGTGTGTAAACAATAAAACTCTGTAAACGCTAACGTTCGGGACATTTCAAAGCTCACGATGAAGCTGCTGGGGTTTATTTTTCAGCTCAACAGGTAATCAGCTACGTTTAAACACACACACAATCTTCCCACCTTCTGAAAACATCTCAAACATCTACCCATCTCTACATGTTCTGCTGTTCACCCGCGCTGAGGAACGTCAGAACAGTGCACTAATATTCACCTGGGTTTTACTCACGCGCATTATCCAGGACCACGGCCACGCCCACTCTGTCTATCAGGGCTGATCACCAGGTCGTTACTCTACGCTCTGTCATTTCATATTTCAGATTAAAACAGTTCAATTTCACTTTGTTTTATTATTCCACCCGAATACGACGGGCTCGGGGCGGAGTCTACAAACTAACTGGAACTGAAAAGAAGCAGCTGATTGGATGTCATTCAAAAAAAGGCATGGTTAAAACTGTATGTTCTTCTCACGCTCAGTACGCAGCTCTTTATTTACGTTATTCCAGCATTTTATGGCACACTGTCGCCACCTGCTGTCAGCATTGTTTGTGCAGATATTCTGATTGTGTTTGACGGGAATCTGATCAAATCTAAAACAAAAAAAATATTATCAGTATATCAGTGCGATGGCCATGTAAACATCACGATATGGATAATATTGAGCTTTTGGTGTGTGTGTGTGTGTGTGTGTAAACGTAGCTAAGCAGCGGGAGGTGAAGTGAAGGCCGGCTTTTGTACAAACTCAACCATTTTTTTTAGCAAACATTCCTCGAGTTCCTTGTGTGAAAGTCTTTGTTGTGAGGTGTGTGTGTGTGTGTGTGTGTGTGTAAAGTCCATTTTGTGCTCGTTGGGTAACTGTGCAGTGGAGAACGACTCTGAGGTAACAGTTCGAAAAGAAAAGAAACCTTCCTTGAGTTAGCGGAGACTCGATGGATGATTTTGAGATGCTTCTGAGATGTTTAATTTTTTTGTAAATGCAGAAACTCTGTAAACCTTTTTTCCCACAAACATTCTTCAAGCTGTTGAATTTTTGAATTCACTGTTCTGAACACTTGTGAGTGTTTCTGAGGAGAAGCCATGAAATTCTGTAAACCTTGCTGTTTTGATGTTGTTGTTTCTGAGCGTCTCAGGATCCTCAGAAGCTCTCGACGAAGCTGCCGGGGAACAGCCCGGTGCGTCCGGTGCGCTGCAGAGTTCCCTTGTACCAGCCGTCATCACGCTTCTTGTGAACGAATACGATGTCGCCCTGCTTCAACTCGATCTCGGCGTCGCTCTGAGGAGGATACGGCACCACAGCACGATATCTGCGGGAGAACAAGTGCGATCAGTGCAGGAGATGCAAGAATACGGCAGCGT
>CM022758.1:35603448-35608448 GCA_012411365.1 Ameiurus melas
AGTTTAGTCAGAGTGCTAATGAGGCTAACAGCCCATAAGATTAGTCAGAGTGCTAATGAGGCTAACCCGATCGTGATGAGTGTGCGATGAGTGTGATGAGTGTGTATTGAGTGCGATTAGTATTGAGTGCAGTTTAGTCAGAGTGCTAATGAGGCTAACAGCACATTAGTTTAGTCGGAGTGCTAATGAGGCTAACAGCACATTAGATTAGTCGGAGTGCTAATGAGGCTAACAGCCCATTAGATTAGTCGGAGTGCTAATGAGGCTAACAGCACATTAGATTAGTCAGAGTGCTAATGAGGCTAACAGCCCATTAGATTAGTCGGAGTGCTAATGAGGCTAACAGCACATTAGATTAGTCAGAGTGCTAATGAGGCTAACAGCCCATTAGATTAGTAAGAGTGCTAATGAGGCTAACAGCACATTAGATTAGTCAGAGTGCTAATGAGGCTAACAGCACATTAGTTTAGTAAGAGTGTTAATGAGGATAACAGTGCACTAGTTCATAAGAGTGCTAATGAGGATAACAGCGCACTAATTTAGTTTAGTCAGAGTGTTATTATTGCGAAGGACAAAGAAAATCATGTAATTATGCTAATGTTGCTAACAATGAACTAACACAAACCCCGACAAACTGTCATCATGCTAACTAGTAGCTATGTTGTTTCATCCTGGTTAGCCACATTATCTTTTTAGCTCATCAGTGTGGTGTGTGATGAGTGTGATGTGTGTGATGTGTGTGATGAGTGTGATGAGTGTGTGTTGAGTGTGATGAGTGTGTGATGAGTGTGTTGAGTGTGATGAGTGTTGAGTGTGAGTGGGATGAGTGTTGAGTGTGTATTGAGTGTGTATTGAGTGTGGTGTGTGATGTGTGAGTGTGGTGTGTGACATCAGTGTGGTGTGTGATGAGTGTGATGTGTGTGATGAGTGTGTTGAGTGTGTGATGAGTGTGATGAATGTGTTGAGTCTGTGATGGGTGATGAGTGTGTTGAGCGTGATTGATGAGTGTGATGAGTGTGATGAGTGTTTTGAGTGTGATGAATGTGTTGAGTGTGATGAATGTGTGTTGAGTGTGATGAGTGTGTTGAGCGTGATTGTGATGAGTGAGATGAGTGTGTGTTGAGTGTGATGAGTGTGTTGAGTGTGATGAATTTGTTGAGTGTGATGAGTGTGTGATGAGTGTGTTGAGTGTGTGATGAGTCTGTTGTGTGTGATGAGTGATGAGTGTGTTGAGTGTGAGATGAGTGTGTGTTGAGTGTGATGAGTGTGTGATGAGTGTGTGATGAATGTAATGAGTGTGTTGAGTGTATGTTGAGTGTGTGATGAGTGTGTTGAGTCTGTGATGGGTGTGTTGTGTGTGTTGAGTGTGTGATTAGTGTGTTGTGTGTGATGAGTGTGATGAGTGTGATGAGTGTGTTGAGTGTGATGAGTGTGTTGAGTGTGAGTTGAGTGTGATGAGTGTGTTGAGTGTGATGAATGTGTGATGAGTGTGTTGTGAGTTTGTTGAGTGTGTTGAGTGTGATGAGTGTGTGTTGAGTGTGATGAGTGTGTATTGAGTGTGATGAATGTGCTGAGTGTGATGAGTGTGTTGAGTGTGTTGAGTGTGCTGAGTGTGTGTTGAGTGTGCTGAGTGTGATTAGTGTGTGTTGAGTTTGATGAGTGTGTGTTGAGTGTGATGAGCGTGTGTTGAGTGTGTTGAGTGTGAAGAGTGTGATGAGTGAGATGAGTGTGTGTTGAGTGTGTTGAGTGTGTGATAAGTGTGTTGTGTGTGATGAGTGATGAGTGTGGTGAGTGTGAGATGAGTGTGTGTTGAGTGAGATGAGTGTGTTGTGAGTGTGATGAGTGTGATGAGCGTGTGTTGAGTGTGATGAGTGTGTGTTGAGTGTGATGAGTGTGTGTTGAGTGTGATGATGTGTGTTGAGTGTGTTGAGTGTGCTGAGTGTGTTGAGTGTGATGAGTGTGATGAGTGTGCTGAGTGTGCTGAGTGTGATTAGTGTGTGTTGAGTGTGATGAGCTTGTGTTGAGTGTGTTGAGTGTGAAGAGTGTGTGATGAGTGTGTTGAGTGTTATGAGTGTGATGAGTGAGATGAGTGTGTGTTGAGTGTGTTGAGTGTGTGATAAGTGTGTTGTGTGTGATGGGTGATGAGTGTGGTGAGTGTGAGATGAGTGTGTGTTGAGTGAGATGAGTGTGTGATGAGTGTGTTGAGTGTGATGAATGTGTGATGAGTGTGATGAGTGTGTTGTGAGTGTGTTGAGTGTGATGAGCGTGATGAGCGTGTGTTGAGTGTGTTGAGTGTGATGAGTGTGTGTGTTGAGTGTGATGAGTGTGTTGAGTGTGTGTTGAGTGTGATGAGTGTGATGAGTGTGTGTTGAGTGTGATGAATGCGTTGAATGTGATGAGTATGTTGAGTTTGATGAGTGTGTGTTGAGTGTGTGTTGAGTGTGATGAATGTGCTGAGTGTGATGAGTGTGATGAGTGTGTGTCGAGTGTGATGAGTGTGTGTTGAGTGTGATGAGTGTGTGTTGAGTGTGATGAGTGTGTGTTGAGTGTGATTCATGTTTTGAGTGTGATGGGTGTGTTGAGTGTGATGAGTGTGTGATAAGTGTGTGTTGAGTGTGTGTTGAGTGTGATGAGTGCGATGAATGTGTGTTGAGTGTGATGAGTGTGCCCCTTTCAGCCGGGGGCGTCGCTTGACCGCTTGACCTTTATAGACCACATCTCAGCAACTGCAAGG
Organism: Ameiurus melas; assembly: GCA_012411365.1. Classification (NCBI taxonomy): domain Eukaryota; kingdom Metazoa; phylum Chordata; class Actinopteri; order Siluriformes; family Ictaluridae; genus Ameiurus; species Ameiurus melas. Next base: position 35,606,183 of record CM022758.1, read on the forward strand.
TCCTGTAGGTTCATCCTGTATAACATCAAGAAAATCCGACCATACCTCACCAAACAGTCTACACAGATACTAGTCCAGGCTCTGGTCATCTCTAAACTGGACTACTGCAACTCACTGCTTTCAGGCCTCCCAGCCAGCTCCATCAAACCCCTTCAGATGATTCAGAATGCTGCAGCGCGCATTGTCTTCAACCAGCCCAAGACAACTCATGTCACACCCCTCTTCATCTCCCTCCACTGGTTTCCTGTAGCTGCCCGCATCAAGTTCAAGGCCTTGATGCTCACCTACAAGACCTTGTCAGGAACAGCACCCTCCTACCTCAACTCTCTCCTGAAGGCATACATTCCCTCTCGCAATCTGCGATCGACTAGTGACCGACGTTTAGAAATTCCCACTCAGCGTGGCGTAAAGTCCCTTTCCAGAACTTTCACGCTTACCGTTCCCCAGTGGTGGAATGCACTTCCGATCTCAATCTGTACTGCAGAATCTCTCACTATCTTCAAAAAACAGCTAAAGACCCACCTCTTCCGTGAACACCTAATCAACTCCTAGGGGAAAAAAAAAAAACCACACACAACGCTCTGTGCACTTTGCTTCCTCTGGTATTCGATTAATGGATCTTGCATAGTAGCACTACTCGTATTGTTCCCTGCTTGATATATCGCTTTGCTTATTTGTAAGTCGCTTTGGAAAAAGCATCTGCTAAGTGAATAAATGTAAATGTAAATGTAATGCACCTGGCCCACGCCCATCCGCTCGGCGGCCGCCTGGGGCCCCGAAACACCCTCGAATAACTGAGGGACCGGTTCATCTGGCCAGGGATGGACGCAGAGGTCCGAGAGTTCTGCCAACAATGCCCTCAGTGCCAGCGTACTGCTCCCCGTAGACCCCCACCGGTGCCTCTTATCCCTCTGCCCATCATCGGGGTCCCCTTCGAGCGGATCGGCATGGACCTTGTGGGGCCCCTTCCCAAGTCGACACGGGGCCACGAGTATATCCTGGTCCTCGTAGACTATGCCACCCGGTACCCCGAGGCGGTCACTCTGCGCAAAGCCACCTCCCCCAACATCGCCAGAGAGCTGGTACTACTCTTCAGCCGGATGGGAATCCCCAAGGACATACTGACCGACCAAGGTACGCCATATGTGACTAAATTGATGGCGGATCTGTGTCGATCATTACAGGTGAAGCACCTGAAAACATCCGTCTACCACCCGCAGACGGACGGATTGATCGAGCGCTTCAACCAGACACTCAAGCGAATGCTACGACGGGTGGTAGACGAGGAGGGTAGGAACTGGGACCTCCTCCTTCCCTACGTACTGTTTGCTGTCCTCGAGTGTCCACTGGTTTCACCCCCTTCGAGCTCCTATTTGGTCGGCGCCCTCGCGGTCTGTAGGATGTGGGTCGCGAAGCCTGGGAGGAGCAGCCGTCCCCCCTCCGCTCGGTCGTCGAGTATGTACAGGAGATGCAAACGAGGATTGACCGGGTGGCACCAATAGTGCGGGAGCCCATGCGCGCCGCCCAAGAAAAGCAGAAAAGGGTATACAACCGGCCGGCCCAGCCCCGAGAATTCCGCAGTATAGGGTTCTCACCTTTGGGCTCCACGGGGCACCGGCCACTTTCCAACGGTTAATGGACATCCTCCTGTGGCCCCATTGCAGCCTGTACCTGGACGACGTGGTCATCCACTCCTCCACATGGTCAGACCATCTCTTCCATCTGTGAGAGATCCTAAAGGCGCTTCAGAAAGCCTGCCTGACCACCAACCCCAAGAAGTGCCACCTAGGGTTGACCGAGGCCCAGTAAATAGGGTACCGCATTGGCCGCGGAATGCTGAAGCCACAGAAAAAGAAAATCGAGGCGGTAAAAGACTACCCTTGTCCCATCTCAAAGAGACAGGTACGGGCCTTCCTGGGGTTGGCGGGGTACTATAGAAGGTTTGTGCCCAACTTCTCAGCAATAGCTGCCCCCTTATCCGACCTCACCAAAAAGGGACAACCGGACCGGGTGAAATGGACGAACCAGGCAGAGAGGGCCTTCCAAGCCCTAAAGGGAGTCCTCACCAGCGCACCCGTGCTGCGGATCCCCGATTTCTCACTCCCGTTCATGGTGCACACGGATGCATCGAAACTGGGCTGGGCGTGGTCCTGTCCCAGACCTTTGAGGAGGAAGAGCACCCAGTCCTGTATATAAGCAGGAAGCTGTCTCCCGCTGAAAAGAAATACGCCGCCGTGGAACGGGAGGCCCTGGCGATAAAGTGGGC
>CM022758.1:35615948-35645948 GCA_012411365.1 Ameiurus melas
TTGGTCAGACGGATAACTGAGTGATTACTGCCTGATAAATCTGTGAGAAATGAATAATAACTATGATTACTCTTGTAGAAGTGTGTGTCTGTGAGTCAGAGTTTGGATTAATGAGGTTCAGCTTCAGGGGATGTTCTGCACATTTATCACACAACCTTCTGCCATGTCTCTGGCGTCATTTAATTCAATCGCTTTAAACAGTTCACTACTAACTTAGGAAAACAAAACCATTACAAAACTTCGTGAAGTCTTGTGAGCTCAAGTTCCTGGTCACACGGAGCACAGTTCTTCTGTGATCATCTTCATCTCTTCAAAATCATATGAAGAAAAGTAAAAAAGCTGCAAGAAAACCCCCAAATAAACACTATTTACAGTTTGTAATGCGTCGAGATGCTTGAGGACAGAATTTCTGCTTCACGTTGTCTTTAAATAGTGAATTATCCAATCTTACATGAAGGCGTTACCACAATAAGTCACGTCTTCGTACTGTTTGTCCAATGTTAGGACTCTGCAGATGTTACAGATGTTCCTAGGGAAACACTTCTGTTCTTGTTTTGCCTTTGGTCATCGTTTGCACACGTCTCGTCTAATTTGTCTTTCTTTAACCTTTACGTTTAGCACTTTGATTGCCTGTGTACTGCAAGCTCTTTAATTAACGTGTGCGGCTCCTCACCACACGTCGAGTCACATCACCCCCCGAGTCTGTCACGTTACAGCGTGAAAGCTGAATAACGACAAGCTGTCAGAAAACAGGCTCAGAGCCGGGAGCGCAAAAATCAACACATTATCGAAAATCTATTTCTGTTCTGTATTGAGTTCGTTCTTAAAGGTATGTGAAGCATGACTCTGTTCGCTGGGGATGTTTATTTATTCACACTGCTTCACCCAGTCGTTTAGAGGCTCAATAAACACTCGCTTTCAGCTTGGGAAGAGTCACAGTCTTACTATATTCTTCCAATAAAGCAGCGTGAGGTTTCAAAGCAAAAATACTGAAAAAAGCTGTGATATTAGAGATGGACCGATGTATCCGATGATCAGTGCGATTATATCCTGTCAATCAAAGAGGCGGGAAAACTCATGGATGTGGTGCTGTGTGTAAAGAAGGTGTCTCTTGTGTAGAATGACGACAAAACTATAGTGTGTGATCTCTGTAATCTCTGCACTGATAAACTTTTACACCGGACGCTGCAGCAGTGAAGCGCGAGTTTCAGTGTCGAGTCGATTTATTTATTTATTTATTTATTTATTTTCCTGCGCTACTCACACTGAATTAAAGCTCCAGTACACCGCTGAAAGATTCAAATGAAGGTAAGTCGAAAAAAAGTTGTATATATTTCACAGAAAATATATTAGTAGAGTAGTGTATTTCATATCCAGTTAATGTTAATATATAAAAGTGTATATTATATATGACCAGTGTGAAGTCAGTGATGAAGTAGAAATGTTTGTGGAGAGTGAATGTGAGACTATCAGGAGGTTTTATTTGGAATTCAGTCGATATTAATATGAATTAATAACAGTCAATATGTTAATAATCTTACTTTAATCTTCAGAATGGAGTTCATGTGTTCATGTTAATGTGAGTAATGTGTTTTGTGTTCATGAGAACAGTTACTGTCAAACAACTTGCTGAAATGGAGAGAATAAAGTTTTTATTTACATTTCTTTCAGAATTGTAGAATTAATTATTATTCATTTAAAAGAATGTATAAAAGTCAGAATTATCGGTATCGGTTATCGGTATTGTCCGATATCACTCTGAATAATCGCTTATCGTATCGGCTGAGAAATTTAGTATTGGTGCATCTCTATGCGATATTTCACACATACCCTTGTAACACCATTGTTAAATCCGGATTAGTGATGCATCAGTACTGATACTGCTCTCGGGTTTCAGTCCAGTACTCATAAATAATGCTCCGATACCAGTATACGATACCAGGTGATACAATGTCCAAGTTCACTAATATCTAGCTAATGCGCTTGATTTAAAATCAACTTGCTAACGTTTTAAAGCACATGTCTGAAGAGCATGAACACACGTGTGCTTTTCATAGCCGCTATTTAAACCAGGGTGTTAGGCCCTCGCCAGCAGATGGCACTGCGGCGCGGCTTCTGAGTGTGCACGTGCATGTGACTGAACTGTGTAAAATGGACACGCGCCTTGGCTTTTGGTTTCGTTCCTCCTTCTGTTTAGACACTGGCTGATGTGCGAGGGTGTGTCTTGATTTGAGCCAGATGTCTATGTTTAGTTTAATTATGTTGGTTATTTTAACCCCTCGTGTTGCTGTGCACTTCGCGCAGTATTTATGTTGAATGAGAGTTTGAATGATGAATGCGTTAGCATGCTAAGCGGTCTTGGTTTCATGCCTGTTCAGTTTCCTACATCACGTCCAGTTTCTCGTTTTCTGTCGAGACCACGTTTTCCTTGTTTATTGATTTACGTGTGAAATAAAGACGTTGATCTGCACCTGCTTCTGCCTATACTCCTGTGATGTTACACAGGGAAATAAAACATTAGTCATGTCCCTGATTAATAAGTAGTTTATTTATTTCGGTATCTGTATTGATGAGAACCAAAAACACTGAGACGCTGCTGACGTTTCTGTCTGGTTAACATGCGGAGTAGTGAGACAGTTACAGTCAACCATGTGGTACCTTTGGGAGTTTAGTAGCATAGAGGTGTGCAGCTGCAGGAAAATAATCAACAGCTAGCTGGTGTGAAGAAGAGAAGCGTTCACTCACAACCCAAAGTTCATTATTTTCCAGTAACAGCACATCTCGGATTGTTTTATTCCTCTTATACCACAGCAATTTGCCAACAATTACAAATATTTATTCATTAATGAATAACCTGCTGTATGTTTATCCATTTATAGCTACATTTAATTGTTAGAGAACTTTCACTTGTGTTATAGCAGCTGTAATCAGTCATTCCATCACCAGCAGTGTACTAAGCACTGGTACTGGAGACTCCTTACAGAAAACTTCACCAAACCAACAGTTACACATATTTATCTTTGTTCATTAACATTTTAAATTTGTTTATTATTATTTGTATATTATCTGGAGCGTGCGCTGTACACGTCCCTGTGAACGATCTGTTACTATAGAGACAATAACGATACAGCTCTACTGCCGGAGCTGCTGTTCTGACCAATCAGATTAGAGGATTCAGCAGCCCCGGGGCATAATGTTAGCTAATTATTATATACAGTGTGGAGTGCCTGTTCATATCAGAAGAAAGAGCTCTAATTATTCAGTCCTGGCCTTTTAATATCAGTCCTTATAGATGATACGCCCCCCCTCTCTCCCTCTCTCTTGCTCCCTGTCTCTCTGTCTCGTTTTCCCTCCCCCATCCTTCTCTATTTCACCATTTTCACAGAGTGATGAAGCTCCATGTAATTTGAGCGTTTGTAATCCATATCCATTATGGCTGTCTATCATTTACCCGTTTTTCCCCCTCCAGCACGGCGCGTTAGATGAGATGAAGATCTACAGATAACACTGAGATGACAATAAAAATGGGATTGAAGTACAATTACGCGTGGTGGAAAATTGCTGTAGATGTCTGTTCCAGGTTCTGCGAGCGTTGCTCTTCTATACATCACCCATAATGCAGTGCTTTACAGGTTTAATGACAGCACTGTTCTACTGATGTGCTGATGAAACACCTCAGGCGAACTTAACGCCCCCTGGCTAGTTTATTCCCCCACTTATGGTTTATGAGGACACGCTGGTGCATTCTGGGATACCGCACTGAATAAGCTAGTCAATAACGTTTGGGAATTGGGGTTTGAGGAGTAACGTTTGATGAAAACACACTCATCATTTAATCCTGAAACATGTTTCCTGAACTAAACTTGTCCCAGTACAGTTCTCATATTCACCTGAAAAACAATCACACGAGCGACCGTGGCACTCACCTCCACGTAGAGAATGGGGAAGATGCCAATCTTATCTCCCAGCATGCCTTCTGCCCAGTTTTCGTCCACTCGACGAATCACCGTGAGGATCTCATCCTGGAAGAATAAAAATCCTTAAACAGGTTCATTTATGTGACTGAGATACACACAGTATAATAGAGTACAAAACTCTAGCGATATGTTCAGGGCTGTGTTCCGAATTCAGATATCAGACATAACTCTGGACTTCTGCAAGAGTTTCTCTGAGTAAATATGGACATGAATTTCAGCTCTGATGAGATGAACATAAAGAAAAATCCATTCTGTGGCATCTCCTGCTTATAAATGTTCATAAATAAATGTAGAGTATAGTAATATTTAAACAACCAAACATATGACATCCGCACATGAGTTTTTCTGCAGGGGTCCAAGCACCCGGGTCTTTCCAAGTTACACAGACTGATGAAGGGAACGTAGATGAATATAGTTATCAGATTTATTGACGAAAGCTCAATGTTAACGCTGTGAAATGCCCGCTAAAATCTGATTGGCTGAAATAATCCGGTTACAAAGTTTTAGCTCAATCAGACTTTCTCGGAAACAGGTATTTGATGGTAACCCCGCCCCCTATGAATGACCACGCCGCAAATCTTCAAGAAGTGAATATAGACCAAAAATCCTGGGACTGGTTCACAGAATAAATGTAGCATATTATGCAAAAGGAATTGGGCGGAGCTAAACTACAATGTAATGTAAGTGGATGTTAATAATAAACCAATCCCGTGGCACAAGGGTCTAAGAGCGCTTATTTTCTGAGGTCCACGTTCATAATGCATTACGACGTTCTATAACCGCTCATAAGTCTGGATAAAGAGTCTTTATAACACAGCTATAACACAGATTCTCTACTGAGCAAATGATACGTCCTTATAAACACTGTTCATTACACTGTAAACCTTCGGCCTGATGACAGTGTGTTTAACAGAAATAATGATTTGTTATATTACATTAAAGCAGCCGAACCTGAGTTCTCAGTAATGATGACTGGGACATTTCATTAGGACGAGAGAGAAAATTTACTATGCGGGTTGTTTGCTGTTTGAAAGATGACAAAAAAAAGAGTAAAAAATAACAAACACTTTTGATAAATCTTCACTCATGAGTCTTTTATCATAAACTATCCGAGTTAAACTTCCATTTCTTACATCAGATTTATGACTGTGAGTCAGACTTCCTGTTGAAAAAGACCTAATGCAGCGTGTGCAGCTCATACAGCTGAGGTGTGTGTGTGTGTGTGTGTGTGTGTGTGTGTGTGTGCATATATTATCCAAGCCAAACAGATGGCAGGAAACAAGATTTGATTTGATTTGATCCAAGAGCACACACACAAGGCTTTTTCTGTTCACACACACACACACACACACCTGCGCTAAGAGGCAAACACGCAAACACTCTGTGTGTGAGTTCATCAATCATCCCAGCACTTTTCCCCTCTTTGCTCATCTGCTCCACAGTGACTCAGGAACACACAGTCGCTTCATTCTCACAGGAGAACCCAACGCGTGTGGACACAGAATCCCTTCAACGCTGCTGAACATCAAACTACCTACCATTTCCACCAGGCCTTTATACACCACTGTAATCAGCTGTCTATCCGTCACTCATTACATGCTTCAGTCGCATTCTCACCTCCGAGGTTGCCAGATTTATCCAGTACAAGTGTATAGACACCGCCTTTAAACACAAACATTCACCTTTAAACCCTAAAAAAATCAGGGATAGAAAATACGTATCGAAGAACGAAACAGCGCTTCTTTTTTCTTTTCTCTCAAATGTAATATAATGAAACATAAAAACAAGAGAATGTTTAAAAATGAGAAATTAAAAAAGAATAATGTGATGATATACAAATGAAGGAGAACATCTAATAATCATCCAGCATACATCATCTGGCAATATATCACTGCGTGAAGAGTGCATTGTTCTCACTTTAATCACTGGGTTAACTGAAAACAAAATGGCTGTCACACTCATTATTCAGCAGCGCACAGAATAGCACTCGATCCAGCGCACGCTGTGATTTTACAGCACACGCTGTTATCTATATATTTTTAGATCAGTTACGGGCGGTTTAATGAAGCCACGAGATACTGTATCGAGGTCACTGTGAATGGTTGAAGTGTTCATTTGAAGCGCTGCTGTAAAGACAACGTACTGCTAGTGTGAATGAAAAGCTGACCCAGTGCTCCTCTACTACACGTACAGCTCACATTAATATGTAGACTTCATCATTTTGTCCATAAAAAGTGTCTCTGATTATGATGCGGTCTTCTTCTGTTCTTTAAAGTAATGATACGATATGAATAAATATTAAATTAATATCATGTATTTCAGGTCAGTCTCAAAAGGCATCAGACAGTAAACCAACCAGAATGGGTTTAAATTCCACTACATACACAAGACTACTACTATTATTATTATTATTATTATTATTATTATTATTATTATTATTATTATTATTATTATTATTAAAAGCTATTTAATTCAAAGCCTGAATATTTGTCATGAACACAGTACTATATCTCAGTGTGGAAGTCAATAGGACGAGACATTCTCAGCTCTCTCTGTCTCTGATGAATACTCTCTGTGCTCTGGAGCGTCCAGCTGCACTTCTCCTGCATCCGTTTCCTCCAGAGATTAAGCTTTTCTTCCAATAACACACACACACACACACACACACACACACACACACACACACACACACCGGTGTGTATTCAGCCCAGCCAAGACATACGGCGCAAACAAAGTGAACCGTTTCTGAAGTGAAGATAAGGAGGCCTGGAATACAAATCAGATGTTCCCACAGCGAGTGTCTCAGCCTCAGTGCTCCACCAAGGACACGCTTATTTTCATCAGTTATCCACCATTTTATCCTACAAGATCTTCACAGATGGACTGTGTCCGTATTGATTGAGAGTACAGGAGTGTACCGAGTCCCGGTTCCTGTCTGCGGGTCCAGATTCCTCACTCTCATACCTACAAAGTTCCTGTTCGGTTCCTAGTACACTATTTTAAATAATATGTTAATAACTGGATTTGCTGCTAAGATAAAATCGTACTAATTATCTGATAATCCTCACTCTCTCTTTGATTCGCTTCTGATTTAAATAACTGTAAGCCACACCCCTCACTCACTCTTTGATCCACTCCTGATTTAAATAACTGTAAGCCACACCCCTCACTCACTCTTTGATTCGCTTCTGATTTAAATAACTGTAAGCCACACCCCTCACTCACTCTTTGATCCACTCCTGATTTAAATAACTGTAAGCCACACCCCTCACTCACTCTTTGATTCGCTTCTGATTTAAATAACTGTAAGCCACACCCCTCACTCACTCTTTGATCCACTCCTGATTTAAATAACTGTAAGCCACACCCCTCACTCACTCTTTGATTCGCTTCTGATTTAAATAACTGTAAGCCACACCCCTCACTCACTCTTTGATTCGCTCCTGATTTAAATAACTGTAAGCCACACCCCTCACTCACTCTTTGATTCACTCCTGATTTAAATAACTGTAAGCCACACCCCTCACTCACTCTTTGATTCGCTCCTCAGGTGAGAGTTCCTGCTCCCCAGGAGGGTCCTGGGAGAAATAGAGGATGACTGTATGCAGTGCGAGATCGGAGGAAGCACCGCCACCAGCGGCCAGTAGGATCCTGCTGGAGGATGGGTTTGTTCCCCAACTGTATGCACCTGTTCTGTGTTAAGTCCTTAATTAGTTGGTCTATAACCGTCTGTTTCTGTGTTTCATGTGAAGTCTGTGTGATCTGTGAGTCCTCGTCCATCTCCATCACTCCATGATCTTACCTGCGTTCTCTGACCCATGATCTGAACAATAACTACGACTGGACTGCCCTGAATAAACATCACACAGAGTTCACACACACACACACACACACACACACACACACACACGTGTTTACACACACACACACACACACACATACACACACACACCGTGTTTACACACACACACACAACACCGAGTTCAACACACACAAACCACGTGTTTACACACACACACACACACACACACACCACGTGTTTACACACACACACACACACACACACAAACACACGTGTTTAACACACACACACACACACACACACCCACGTGTTTACACACACACACACACACACACCCACGTGTTTACACACACACACACACACACACACCCAACGTGTTTAACACACACACACACACACACACACACACCAACCCACGTGTTTTCAAAAAAATCTTTTTACACACACACACACACACACACACACACACACACACACACCGAGTTCACACACACACACCCACGTGTTGATACACACACACGCACACACACACACACACACCGAGTTCACACACACACACCCACGTGTTGATACACACACACACACACACACCGAGTTCACACACACACCACGTGTTGACACACACACACACACACACACACACACCGAGTTCACAAACACACACCCACGTGTTTACACACACGAGTCCTGCTTCATTATATTACAGAAGTCCTATTAACTTTGTTTCCTTCAGACGGTAAACCAAAGCTCGGTCAGTGCAGAAATAAGATGATGAAAGCGGCGTACCTTTGTGAAGGTGAGGCAGTCTTTATCCTGCTCCTTGTCCTTCATCTCGAAGTCGTACAGTGCTTTCCCCTGCGGCGGCGTCTGCGACAGCGGCCTGATGCACTGCACGTAGCTCGCCGGCAGGAAGCCGTGGCTGCCGTTCAGCTCTCCATGGAACCAGTTCTCGTCCACCTTCCGTCGCAGGATGATGATGTCACCCTTGTTGAACTTCAGGTCTCCGGGCTCTTTGCCCTCATAGCTGTAGAGCGCCTTGCCACAGGGCAGCTGAGGAACATTCTGGAGAGAACAAAACAAACAGAAATGATCACAGTCCAATGAGGAGGAAGAACAGAAGAACTTCTCTTAACTTTCGTATTTCACAGGTAGATTTACCCTCATCACCTTAATACAGTAATTCCTTTCTTTTCTTCTCTCTCTCTCTCCGTCTCTCTCTCCGTCTCTCTCCGTCTCTCTCTCCGTCTCTCTCTCCGTCTCTCTCTCCGTCTCTCTCTCTCTGTCTCTCTCTTTTCAGTCTCTTTTGATTTATGATGGAGCTGAATTATTTTGTCACACTATGTCAAATGTGTGTGTGTGTGTGTGTGTTTGTGTGTGTGTGGTGTGTGTGTGTGTGTGTGTGTGTGTGTGTGTGTCTGTGTGTCTGTGTGTCTGTGTGTGTGTGTGTGTGTGTCTGTGTGTGTGTGTGTGTCTGTGTCTGTGTGTCTGTGTGTGTGTGTGTGTCTGTGTGTCTGTGTGTCTGTGTGTGTGTGTGTGTGTGTGCATGCCGCCTTTGCCTCTGGAATAATGGATCATTATTGCTGCTTCTTTTCTCTCTTTGTCTTGCCTCCCCATCTCTCCTGTCTTCTCCTCCTCTTCTCTCTTTCCCTACCGCTCTATGAGTAAATTTCTATTTTTGTCTCTGACTTGCTCTCCTCATCCATCCATCCTTCTGTCTTACCTTGTATCTCTCTCACTCTCCTTCACTGTAAATAAGAGATCACTGACTCTCTCTCTGTCTCTGAAAAAATACACCCTTACATTATTAATAAGTGACAAACCGCGTGTGGTCCCGAGAGAGAGAGAGCGAGAAAAAGAGAGAGAGAAAGAGAGAGAGACAGAGAGAGAGAGAGACAGACTCTTGAATATTTTAGTGCTTTGTGAATCTCAGAGTTGATCCTGTTTCAATGGGAGTTTGTGTGTGTTCTCACTTTTGGAAAACTAGAAACACACACACACACACTCACACACACACACACACACACACACACACTCACACACACACACACACTCACACACATTCACTCACACACACACACACACACACACACACACACACACACACTCACACACACACACACACACACACACACACACTGACACACTGACACACACACACACACACACACACTCACACACACTCACACACACACATACACAATTTCTGGAACTACAGCAGCTGGATTTCAGTCTGAATAAACACATACACACACACACACACACACTCTCACTCTCACTCACACACTCTCACTCACACACACATTACGCACACACTTAAAGTGCTTAAAGTCTCCAGATCGAGTCGTGAAGCGAGCAGGACTGGACGTGTAGAGATTAAACCTGAACACGGTTCTCCCACAGAACCTTCAGATACACAACAACACTAGGAAGAAACGACTTCAGACTTCAGACAGTTAAAAGCACAAACTCGTCTTCCTGGAACTGAAGCGAATGTTATTACTCACTTCTCACCGCCCACAGGAGACTTCCATAATCATAATCATAATAATAATAATAATAATCCCGCGTGATCTGAACATGTCTCGCACCACAGAAGAAGCTGCAAAAACACACACACACACACACACACACACACACACACTCTGCAGTCTGGCAACGAGAGCGCATTAGTAATATCTGTTATAATACCACTGCTGAATCCTGGACTCTGATTGGTCATTAGGGGTTGATTCACTGTCTAGAACAGCAGCTCAGAGGGTAGTACAGGTTTATATTAATGTGTTATGGTTTCTATGGTAACAGCTCACTCGCAGTGCGGCGGACAATCAACGTCATTTGCATTGACACCGTGCTTTAATTTACGCTTTTGGACAGCGTGTGTGTGTGTGTGTGTGTGTGTGTGTGTGTGCGTGCGTGTGTGTGTTATTCTGCTCACTTTAAAGACACAGTCCTCTGTAGTAAATCAATCGCGTGATATATCTTCACGACAGTCCTGGGCTTATCTCCAGACTGAATCACTGGGCATGTGCTTAAAAGTTCTCGCATCTTCAGAATATTACCTCACTGACTCATTAATAAATATCTGACCAAACCAGGACACTGTGCTCATTGTGACCTTCAATGCTGCAGAAATGTTTCTGTACCCTTCCCCAGATCTGTGCCTCGATACAATCCTGTCTCTGAGGTCTCCAGACAATTCCTCGGACTTCACGGCTTGGTTTGTGCTCTGACATGCATTGTTAACTGTGGGACCTTATCTACAGTGAGGGGAAAAAAGTATTTGATCCCCTGCTGATTTTGTACGTTTGCCCACTAACAAAGAAATGATCAGTCTACAATTTTAATGGTAGGTTTATTTGCACAGTGAGAGACAGAACAACGCATGTCAAAATGTTATGAATTGCTTTGCATTTTAATGAGGGAAATAAGTATTTAACCTCTCTGCAAAACATGACTTAGTACTTGGTAATGACTTAGTAATAATAATAATTTTCAATACCCTGGCTGAGGGAAGGAGGTTCTCACCCAAGATTTGACGGTACATGGCCCCGTCCATCGTCCCTTAGCAGAAGTCCCCTTAACACGGCGAGTTGAGTTGATGCCAAAGAGCTCCATTTTGGTCTCATCTGACCACAACACTTTCACCCAGTTGTCCTCTGGTGGTCAGATGAGACCAAAATGGAGTTCTTTAGCATCAACTCAACTTGCCATGTTTGGAGGAGGAGGAATGCTGCCAATGACCCCATTCCCACCATCAAACATGGAGGTGGAAACATTATGCTTTGGGGGTGTTTTTCATTCCCAGGCCAGTGTGGAGATATAATCTGTCCATCTGTCTATATAATCTGTCCTGGGTTTTCCCAGAGGTCTGCACCTCCCTAGGTAGGCACCCAGGGGGCATCCTTACCAGGTGCCCGAACCACCTCAACTTACTCCTTTCAACGCAAAGGAGCATCGGCTCTACTCTGAGTTCCTCTCGGATAACCAAGCTTCTCACCCTATCTCTAAAGGAGAGGCCAGCCACCCTCCTGAGAAAACCCATTTCGGCCGCTTGTACCGCGATTTAGTTCTTTCGGTCACTACCCAGACTTCATGACCATAGATGAGGTTAGTAACGAAGATTGCCCGGTAGATCGAGAGCTTGGCCTTCTGGATCAGCTCTCTTTTCATCGCAACGGTGCGGTAAAGCGATTTCAGTACTGCTCCCGCTGCTCCAATTCTCCGACCAATCTCCCGCTCCAATGTCCCCTCACTCGTGAACAAGACCCCGAGGTACTTGAACTCCTTCACTTTGGTTAAGTACTCATTTCCCACCCGGAGTAGGCACTCCATCGGTTTCCTGTTGAGAACCATGGCCTCAGATTTAGAGGTGCTATTAACACACTCAGCTGCAAACCGATCCAGTGAATGCTGGAGGTCACGGACCGATGATGCCATCAGGACCACATCATCTGCAAAAAGCAGCGATGAGATCATCAAGTCACCAAACCGCACCCCCACCCCACCATGACTACGCCTTTATATCCTGTCCATGAATATCACAAAAAGGACTGGTGACAAAGCGCAGCCTTGGCGGAGCCCAACCCCCACCTGGAACGAGTCCGACTTTTTGCCAAGCATCCGGACACAGCTCTCGCTTTTGGAGTACAGCAATTGGATAGCCCTAAGAAGGGAACCCCTCACCCCATACTCCCTCAGCACCTCCCACAGTAAACCCTTGGGGACCCGATTATATGCCTTCTCCACATCCACGTATGTAGGTATGTATCCACGTATCCACATATGCCTCTCCGGGAACCGTCACCTTATGGTGACTCATGATGTAGAGGTTTGTGTGTCCCTATGGACCTGAGGGCTGTGTTGTCTGGAACCTTGTGCTCCTGGTAGGGTCTCTCAAGGCAAAGTGGTCTCAGGGCAGGGGCCGGACTAATGGTTCAAAGTCACCCTCATGAAGAAAACAAAGAAAGGAGGAGTTACCCTGCCCAGAGGTAGACCAGGACCCCCATCTGGAGCCAGGCCCAGCCAGCCAAACCCCCCTCTCCATCCTATGGGCCCACCACTCGTGGGGTAAACTGTGGGGGTCGGGTGCACTGCTACATGAGTAGAAGTGAAGGTCAGGGGCCTCAACAGACCAGACTTGGGGAGCAGTGACCGGCTCTGGGGACGTGGAATGTTACCTCTCTGTGGGGGAAGGAACTGGAACTTGTGCGGGAGGTGGAGCGCTACCAGCTAGATCTGTTGGGGCTTACTTCTATACGCACAGTCTTGGTTCTGGAACTGTACTCCTGGATAGGGGATGGACTCTATCCTACTCTGGATTTGACCAGGGTGTGAGGTGCGAGTGTGGGGATACTCACAAGTCCCCGGTTGAGCGCCGCTACGTTGTAGCTGCCTCGGACGAGAAGGTCACCTCCCTATGCCTACGGGTTGGAGGGGGGGGGGGGCGACTCTGAATGTAGTCTGTGCATATGCACTGAACACCAGTCCAGAGTACTCGGCCTTCTTGGAGACCCTGCACGGAGTCCTGTATGGGGCACCAGCATGGGACTCCATAGTTCTGCTGGGAACGCACACGTGGGCAGTGATGGAGATACCATAGAGGCGTGATTGGGAGGAACGGCCTCCCTGATCTAAACCCGAGCGGGCGCTTGTTGTTGGACTTCTGTGCTAGTCATGGACTTTCTATAACAAATACCATGTTCGAACATAAGGAGGCTCATAAGTGTACATGGTACCAGAGCACCCTAGGCCAAAGATTGATTTTGTAATCGTATCATCTGATCTGAGGCATGTTCTGGACACTCATCACCATCTGGTGGTGAGTTGGGTCAAGGAGTGGGTGAAGAAAGAGCTGGACAGACCTGGAAAGCCCAAACGGGTAGTGCTGGTGAACTGGGAATGTCTGGAGGAGGCCCCTGTCTGCGAGATCTTCAACTCACACCTCCAGAGGAGTTTTTCTGGCACCCCTGTGGAGGTTGGGAGCATTGAATCTGAGTGGGCAATGTTCAAAGCCTCTATTGCTGAAGCTGGGGCGGTAATCCTCGAACATCCTGGTGGACACCGGTGGTCAGGGAAGTTGTCCGACTGAAGAAGGAGGCATTGGAGGACTCCGGAAGCAGTTGCAAGGTACCGACAGGCCCGAAGGGCTGCAGCCTCTGTCGTGAAAGAGGCAAAGCAGCGGGTGTGGGAGAAGTTCGGAGAGGACATGGAGAAGGACTTTCGGTCAGCACCAAGGTGTTTCAGGAAAACCATCTGCCACCTCAGGAGGGGGAAATGGGGACCCATCCAGGCTGTGTACAGTAAGGATGGGACGCTGTTGACCTCAACTGAGGAAGTAATTGCACGGTGGAATAAACACTTTGAGGAACTGCTGAATCTGACTATCACCCCCTCTGTGGTAGTGGCAGAGGTGGAAGATGATGGGGGATCATCATTAATTTCACTGGTGGAGGTCACTGAGGTAGTCAAACAACTACAGAGTGGCAAAGCCCGGGGATTGATGAGATCCGCCTAGAAATGCTGAAAGCTCTGGGTATGGAAGGGGTGTCTTGGATGACACGCCTCTTTAACATTGCGTGGAAGTCAGGACAGTGTCCAAGGAGTGGCAGACTGGGGTGGCGCAAAAAAAACCAAAAAAAACACCTCTCCCCCCCCCTAAAGCTGACTTCAGGTTGCTACAAAAAGGGGATTTTTTTTTTTTTTTTTGAATGGAGGGTTCGGCCGATAGTTGAACCTTGGATTGAAGAGGGACAATGTGGATTTCGTCCTGGTCGTGGAACAACGGACAAGCTCTTCACTCTCGCAAGGATCTTGGAGGGGGCCTGGGAGTATGTAGTCTACATGTGTTTTGTGCATGTGGAGAAGGTATTATATTATTATATTATATTATCTCTGATGCTGTGTAAACCTCCACAACAAACCTGTAGCTCTTTTTTAAATAAAAGTTAATCACATTTTAAATCACAAATCACAATTAGATTTTTTTTTCTCCAAATCCTGCACTCCTAACACACACACACACACACACACACACACTGCTATTGGAACATTTTTGAAAAACCCACAAAAAAACACGTCATTCTGTATGTTTTAATGGTAAAGTGTTTTCATCACATTTTTGTCTCGTGTGTGTGTGTGTGTGTGTGTGTGTGTATTTAAGGAAAGAAGAAAGTGTGTGAGAGAGACAGGGTGTGTTTTGGGTTTTACTGATGTATCCACACCAAAACTGTTATGAAGTGATTTGGCAAGTAAGAGTGTGAGTGTGTGTGTGTGTGTGTTCCTAACACCATGCTCCAGTGGGTGTGTGAAGTGGCAAATCCTTGGTGAATTTGACTAGAAAATGCACACACACACACCAAGAAATCTACTCTAACAAAAGGACTTGTTTGTAAGCACATCCATCTATTATTATTATTATTATTACTATTATTATTATTATTATTATTATTATTATTACTGAAGTGTGTGAAAGCTCCTCAGCTTTACACAAAGAAGGGCTCAACTGCATTAATCGATGAAGAGGATCAGTGTGTGTGTGTGTGTGTGTGTGTGTGTGTGTGTGGGGGGGGCAGTTGTGATCTTGTGGGAACATCTGTCAGGTGTAGCACAGCATTAATTAGCTGTATAAATAACTATTGATGTCAAAGGAAAGGTGTGTGTGAACGTGTGTGTGTGTGTGTGTGTGTGTGAGCGTGTGTGTGTTATCCGAGTTGCATTACTTCAGTTTCTTATTTGAGATCGATTTCTAAGACTAGCATTTGCTCTTGTAAACGTTGTTGAGTAAACTCTATCATGGCCAGCACTGTACGGTTTGTTCAGACTCACATAATTCACAATATTCACGTCAGTATTTCCCCACATTTAATAAACACTGCACACAAGTGAGTGAGTGGAGCTCAGGTGTGTGAGTGATGACCCTGACAGCGTGACGTCACACCACAGACACTGAACATACTCTACGAGCTACATCTACGTCAGCGAACTGTTTGTGGGCTTTCTTGTGCATCATCTTTAGAAGAGACTTCCTTCTGGGACGACAGCCATGCAGACCAATTTGATGCAGTGTGCGGCGTATGGTCTGAGCACTGTCAGGCTGACCCTTCAACCTCTGCAGCAATGCTGGCAGCACTCATACTTCTGTTTCCCAAAGACAACCTCTGGATATAACGCTGAGCACGTGCACTCAACTTATTTGGTCGACCATGTCGAGACCTGTTCTGAGTGGAACCTGTCCTGTTATACCGCTGTATAGTCTTAGCCACTGTGCTGCAGCTCAGTGTCAGGGTCTTGGCAATCTTCTTATAGCCTAGGCTATCTTTATGAAGAGCAACAATTATTTTTTTCAGATCCTCAGAGTTCTTTGCCATGAGGTGCCATGTTGAACTTCCAGTGACCAGTATGAGGGAGTGTGAGAGCGATGACACCAAATTTAACACACCTGCTCCCCATTCACACCTGAGACCTTGTAACACTAACAAGTCACATGACACCGGGGAGGGAAAATGGCTAATTGGGCCCAATTTGGACATTTTCACTTAGGGGTGTACTCACTTTTGTTGCCAGCGGTTTAGACATTAATGGCTGTGTGTTGAGTTATTTTGAGGGGACAGCAAATTTACACTGTTACACAAGCTGTACACGCACTACTTTACATTGTAGCAAAGTGTCATTTCTTCAGTGTTGTCACACAAAAAGATATAATCAAATATTTACAAAAATGTGAGGGTTGTACTCACTTTTGTGAGATACTGTATATAATTAAAACAAAATCTAAGATAAAACAAAGGCAACCCGAGTAAACACACAATACAGTTATTATAATGAGATAATGTTATTTAGTGAAGCAAAAAAGTAACACACTGTGCCAAAGCTGAAAGAAATTCCAGAAATTATGAGGGAGAAGGTGATTGATATACATCAGTCTGAGAAGGGTTACAAAGCTATTTCAAAGGCTTTTGGACTCCAAAGAACCACAGTGAGAACCATTATCTCCAAATGGAAAAACTTGGCACAGTAGTGAACCTTCCCAGAAGTGGCCGACCTTCCAAAATTCCTCCAAGAGCACAGTGACGTCTCATCCAGGAAGTCACAAAAGAGCCAAGGACAACATCAAAGGACCTATCAACCTCTCATGCAAAAGGGCAAACATGACTCCACGGAAGAGTGGTGAGGTGAAAACCACTGCTAACCCAGAAGAATATTAAGCCTCATCTATATATATATATATAAGTCCAATGTGCTTGGCGTGAATTTAGTCTCTTGGCAGTGCGTATATATTCCAAGTTCTTATGATCGGTGAAAATAACAAAGGGGTGTGCCGCTCCTTCTAACCAATGTGTCCACTCCTCCAATGCCAGCTTGATGGCTAGGAGTTCTCAATCCCCTACGTCATAATTTCTCTCAGCGGGATTAAGCTTCCGGGAGAAGAATGCTACTGGATGGAGCTTGGGTCTTTCTCCAAACCTTTGGGAGAGGACTGCTCCCACTCCGGTTTCAGATGCATCTACCTCCACAATGAATGGACGGGTAGGATCCAGATGTTTGAGGATGGGGGCAGTGGTGAAGGCTTTCCTAAGTTGTGCGAAGGCGGATTGAGCATTGGAGTTCCAGGCTAGGTGCTTGGGTTTTCCCCTAAGCATGGCTGTGAGGGGGCTAGTGATGGTGCTACAGTTCTGGATGAATTTTCTGTAAAAGTTGGCGAACCCCAAGAAACGTTGTAGCTCTTTAATGGTAGTGGGCATGGGCCACTCCCCTACGGCCTTTACCTTTACCTGGTCCATGGAAACTCCCTCGGGGTTAATTATGTATCCCAAAAACGAGATGGAGATTTTATGGAACTCACACTTTTCTGCTTTGACATATAGCTGGCTGGTTCTGTAGTAACCATTGTAGAACCTCACGAACGTGGATGATATGGTTCTCCAAGGAGTTGGAGTAGATGAGAATGTCGTCTATGTAGGCAACGACGTATCGGCCCAGCATGTCACGCAGTACGTCGTATATTTAGCATTGGAATACTGAGGGAGCGTTCGAAAGCACATACGGCATAACCAAATAATCATAATGGCCGGAGAGCATGCTGAAACCTGTCTTCCATTCATCTCCCTCCCGAATCCGAATAAGGTTGTAAGCACTGCGTAAATCCAGCTTGGTGAAGATAGTTGCTGTGCGTAACTGCTCCAAGGCAGACGGTACGAGAGGTAAGGGGTAACGATACAGCACCGGTTTAACCCTCGATAATCAGTGCATGGGCGTAACCTGCCCCCTTTTTTCTCCACAAAGAAAAACCCCGCAGACGCTGGGGAGGTAGATGGCCGGACATAGCCTTGGTGCAGTGCTTCCTTGATATACTCCTCCATAGCCCGTTGCTCAGGGAGCGATAAAGGATAAACCCTTCCCCCCCAGGTGATCTGTGGGTTGTGTTGTGTCAGCCAGGGGAACCCCAGGACCACTGGATGTTGAGTCGTCCTGATGACATAGAAGGAGATCTGCTCGCGATGTAGAGCACTGGCGTGAAGGAGAACCGGGTCTGTGATCTGAGTAATGATGCCATCCCCCATGGGGGCTCCGTCAATGGCCTGGATGCGACAGGGACTAGTGAGACTGCGGACCGGGATGTTGTATTGACGCACTGTTTCCTGGTCAATGAAGTTCCCCGCCGCGCCGGAGTCAATTAGTGCGTCTAAAATACAAGAAACCTTAGAGTATTCCAAGACAACGTGTATGATCAATGCACCTTGAGTTATGTACCGGGCAGGAGAGTCAGTACTCACTTTAGGTAGCACTTAGACCGGGATTTTCCTGACGAGGTTTACGCGGTCGGCGAGGGCACTGTGATATGAGGTGGTCCCTCGCGCCGCAGTAGAAACAGCGATGCTCCCGGAGCCGTTGCTCATGTTCCTGTGGATTTACGTGTGCTTGCCCCAACTGCATGGGCTCCTCAGGGCTCTCCGTTGAGGATCACTCTGCCTCGGTTCGTATTGGTCTGCGTTTCCGTAAAAGGCGGTCCAGACGGATGGCCATGGTGATAAGTCCATCAAGAGATGACTCATCGTCACGACAGGCGAGCTCCTTGTCCACGTCGAAACATTGTCTTAAACGCAGGCTCATTCCATCCACTCCGTGCCGCCACCGTACGGAATTCCAGAGCATAATCCCCCATGCTGCGTGGTCCCTGGACCATGGATAGTAACTCCTTCCCAGTCTCTCTGTTATCTGGTGAATAATCGAACACGGTACGAAAACGTGCGATCACTTGGTCATACGTGGTGATATTGTTTCCTTCCCATTCCGCAGTGGCCCAGAGTATCATGTTCACTGATTATCCTGCCGTGTCCCTCGATGGCACGGGACACTTGGGAATCTCCCGCTGTGTCCATCAGTAGTCGAAGTATTCTGTCACCAGGTTTAGAAACGGCACAATCGCAGGAGTGGATGACAGTAAAGCAACGCGGGGCTGTGAATCTATAGGCAGCGTGAAACGTAAGACATGCAAGGGTCAGGCGATCGAACAAACAGGATAAACTGGGCGAGACAGAGATGTAGTCGAAAAACCGTAAGCAAGGGTCGAGATAAACTAGGACATAAATACAAGTAGAACGGCTTGGTATCGCAGAGAAACAAGGTCGCTAAGCGTATACTTCGCAATGACTCCGAGGCAAGTGATTCTCTAAATACTAGTGTGTGTGTGAGCGTGTGCGATTGGCAGCAGGTGTCTCAGATCAGAACTCTGGGGACATTGAGCGCATGCGTGGGTGCGAGGTGCGTGTTGAATTCTGGGATCTGGAGTTCTGAACCGACGGAGCTGTGACATATACATACAAAAACATATATACATAAAATATATATACAATAGTAAAATAGAATAGATATATACAACACCACAAAATAAATAAATAGTACTGTGCATGTGTGTATTTAAATGTGTGTATTTATAATGTTTATAGCTTTTGGGAAAAAACTATTCTTGAGCCTGTTTAAACTTGTTCTGGTGCACCTGTACCGTCTCCCTGAGGGCAACAGATTAAACCGGTCAGAGCCAGGGTGAGAGCTGTCCTTAATGATGGTTTTACCTCTGCTGAAGCAACGGGAGGTGTAAATGTCCATCAGGGAGGGGAGAGGGCAGCCAATGATCTTCTGTACTGTCCTTAATACTCACTGAAGCCTCTCCCTGTCTGCCGCAGTGCAGCTACTGTACCAGTATGTCGGCTAGCTCAGTGTTGTGCTTCCTGAAGTCTACAATGATCTCCTTGGTTTTCTTAGTGTTTCGAGCCAAATTGTTCTCTGAACACCAGGCTACCAAGTTCAGGAACTCCTCTCTGTAGGCTACCTCATCTCCCTTTGAGACGAGTCCGACCACCATGGTGTCGTCAGCAAACTTGATGATAAGGTTGTTATTGTGGACCGGTCTACAATCGCAGGTGTAGAGACAGTACAGAAGGGGGCTCAGCACACAGCCCTGTGGTGAACTGGTGCTCAACGTGCGAGTGGAGGAGAGGTGGTGTCCGAGTCTCACTGTCTGAGACCGGTTAGTGAGAAAGTCCTTTATCCAGGCACATGTGAGGGGGGGCAAGAGTGACCAATTTGGTGATGAGAATATACGGAATGATTGTGTTAAAAGTCGAACTGTAATCCACAAAAAGCATCCGGACGTAGCTCTGTTGCTGCTCTAGATGTCTCAACATGGAGTGGAGAGCTACGATGATAGCATCCTCTGTGGATCTGTTCACGCGTTATGCAAACTGATCAGGCTAAGACTAATCAGAGAGATTGAATATCCTGGTAAAGATGTGGGCAAGCTGGTGGGCACACGATCTAAGCACTTTGCCTGGTACTCCGTCTGGGCCAGCAGCCTTCCCGGAGTTCACTGCCAGAAACGTCCGTCTAACTTCTTGTTCAGTCACAGTTAGTAGAGTGGTGCAAAAACCAGGAGGGATAGGAGGCAGGGCTGGGTTGGTGCAGGAGTCAGATGAGGGATGAGGCAAGGCTGGAGCAGATGAGTGTTGTTGTTGAGATGTTTCAAAGCGAGCAAAGAAGCAATTTAGCTCTTCTGCCAGCCTCGCACTCAGGTCTCCAGTTGTTGCATCACGGCCTCTGTAGTTTGTGATGTCTTGCATGTCCTGCCACATCTCCCGTTTATTTCTGCTGGACAGGTGGGACTCTATGCTCCTCTTATGGACCGCCTTAGCTTCTTTAATACCACCTTTCAGGTTGGACACCTTCAGCGTCGCGGGCTCTGAGGAGTGTGCGGACCTGGTTGGTCATCCAAGGTTACTGGTTTGGGAAAACCCAGATGTTTTTGACCACAGCCACATTTCCGATACGGAACTTGATATAGTCCAGTACCGTTCCTGTAAATGTTTCCAGTTCCTGGTGTTCAAATAAGTCCCAGTCTGTCTGTTCGAAGCAGTCCTGTAATTTGGGGAATGCATCGTCAGGCCAGGTGGTAACCGTTTTTCTAGTGGCCGTGACACTGCGTCAGTCTTTAAGTTTGCCTTATTAAAGTCTCCTGCAATTATATAGACACCGTCGGGGTAAACCTGCTGCTGTTCGTTTATTGTGTTCAACAGGAGAGAGAGCGCCGTGTTCACATTGGCGTTATAATCACTACTGTTAGCTCTCTTGGTAGATAAAAGGGACGACATCTTACAGACATGTACTTGAGATCAGGAGAACAATGTTTATCTATCATTGTTCTGTTATTACACCAGTTCTCATGCACATACATACAGAGCCACCCCCCCTCTGCTCTTACCAGAGTCCTCAGTCCTGTCCCAGTGGAGCAGAGCACGGCCTGCTAGCTGCATGCTAGCATCGGATATCCTCGGATGACGCCAGGTTTCAGTGATAATCAAAGCACAACAATCACGAACGTAGCGATTTCCAGCTAGTTGTAATTCCAGGTCATCGATTTTATTCACTAGGGATCCGGACCTGCATCCCTGCTTCTGCTTCCTCTCCCTCCTCCGTCTCCGTCGCCTCCTGGACCCGACAACAAACCACGGAGAGCCCAGTAATCTCGCTATGTCGTCTAGGATGCTGTGCGTGTCTTTTGGGAGAATTCTCTGAGGACTGATGAGTGGAAAGTGGAACTGTTTGGAAGACAGAAGTCCCGTTACATCTGCTGTAAACCAAACATGGAATTCCACAAACCACATACCTACGGTCAAGCATGGTGGAGGCAGTGTGATGGTGTGGGGATGCTTTACTGCTTCAGGGCCTGGGCAACTTGCAGTAATTGAGGGAAACATGAATTCTGTTCTCGGGCAGAACATCCTAAAGGAGAATATCTTGATTATGCAGCAAGACAATGATCTAAAGTGTAGGAGTAAGTCCTAGTCCTAGAAGTAGGTGAAGGTCTGATCTCCAACAATCAGAAGTGTTTGGTTGCAGTTATTGCTGATAAACCAGATTTTAAGTTTAAGGGGGCAATTACTTTTTCACATGGTTGATAGGTGTTGGATCACTTTTCTTGCGTCAATAAAAATAAATAAATAAATAAATAAATACTGTATTGTGTGTTTACTCAGGTTGCCTGTGTTTTATGTTGTATGCCGTTTGAAGATCTAAAATTATTCAATATGAGATGTACACAAGAACAGCAGAAATCAGGATGGAGAAACCAATCAACCAACAGAGGTTCAGCTCATGACTGCTCACCTGTGAGCACAGCAGTGATGAACAGTAAGAACAGCTTGATTCAGTACATTGTCTGAGTAATGTATTTCATATTCACGTGTTCCCACACACACAGAGTCATGACTGCAATAACCAACTGTTGTTATTTACCACAGCTGGACTGCTGTTCTGAAGTAAAGCACCCTGTCCATCAGGAGAACATGACCTCCAGTGAGCAGATGTGATTTAGATGGTGGTTTAGTCTGAGTACAGCAGTGACACTGACATGATACTGTGTTGTTGCTGCAGTGGTTTTAAACATCTCAGTGTTCCCCAACCAAAACTCTTCAGCTACCTGGAGCAGTGGTCAGAACCTGACACTGGCCGATAGAGGAACATTAACAGGAACAAGACTCTCAGAGAAGGAGTGTGCAGTATCTGTGCTAAAGAAATATAAGTATATAATATTTATGAAGCACCTTTCAGTTATTTATAAAATGTCTGAAGTTTTTAAACCAGAATGTGTAATAAGCTTTAAAAAATCAGACAGATAAATAAACATAAATTAATGAAGGAGAAAATAAGGAACATGAGTGAAATGATTAAAAATCAGTAAACCGTGATCACTGGGGGAAAACATTGTGTTAATGCAAAATTAACACATGAACACAGTCTTTCTCTTTCTCTCTCTCCCCAACACCCCTTCCCCCCCCACACACAGGACAAAACACACAATAAAAATATTTGGGCGAGACAGAATGTTCTCTCGTTAGAAAAACTCAATGAGCCACAACAATTTAGGCAAACAAATGATTTTCACAACTCATGAAAGCGCAGGCAATTTATCTGGAACAACATTTTACACAACCACCATCTTCTATCTACAGTCCCCTCCGAAAATACTGGGACGGCAAGGGCAGTGCTTTTGTTTTTGCTGTACGCTAAAGATATTTTGGATGGGTATGAGAAGCATAGCGTCGTGTCTTGGGCTTGCATGGCTGCTTCTGGAACATTCTCACTAATCTTTAGTGATGATGAACTCATGATGGTAGCAGCAGAATGAATTCAGTAGTCTAGGATCTAGAAGTCTAGAGGGGACCGTATTTTATATTATTATACATTTATTCACATTTATAAACCGGGTTTAAACAGACAGAAAAACCATTTAAACGAGAGATTTGGCTAATGATAATTATTTTCCAATTTATTTTTCTATAAAAGAACAATTTGAAAGTAAAAGCTCTTACCTGTTAGTACAGAGCTTCTCAAACCTTTGTAACTAAAGCACCCCCCCCAACAGCCTCCCCTATCATCATTTTCATTTATACACATTCTAAAGTATGTGAAAAGCAATAAAAAACACAGAAAACCCAAACGATGCCCTGTCTGTGTTCTTTTCTAGAAAACAATTTGCGCCCCCCTTCCGATCTCTCTGCCCCCCTGGGTTGAGAACCACACCAGCAGAGGTCCGTTGATGGAAAAGAAAGAGAACAAAGACAAAATTAGAGAGATAAGAAAATCCGTTGGTTAATGTTCGTGCTAGGTGCTCGGCTCTGAACTAGCATCACTGGCAACACACACATACATACACACCACAGGCACAAACGTTCTCTTTACTTCCCTCTGAGTTTTATTTTTCTTCGTAATGTCTCTATACATGTTTAATGAGAGGTGGTATATGATAGGATAAGATAAAAGCACATCTTTTCAATATCATGTGCATTAAACAGTACATGGGATCTGAGTGTAAGTGAAGTTGTGAGTGTGGAACTGAAGAAATATCAGACCACGCGTCCCACAGGATTTCTCCAAGGAACCACTCGAGGCAGTCACTTAGATTTGTCACTTTGCCATGGCATCAACTCAAATGTCTCTTATCATGCTAGCGCTTTGTCCCTCGCTAGGGTTATCTTGGACAGATCACAAATTCATTGTTGGGATTTGGCTGATGTGTGGTGTGCAGCAGAATGAGTAGTGTGTGTGTTTATTATAGCATTGAGGTGAGCCACCATGAAGGACCTTAAGTTTAAACAGGTATATCAACATTTCTGCAGAAAAAAAAACACCACCAGTAGCAGGACCAGAAACCTCGAAGTCACTTTCCCCGTTTCCAGGAGAACGAGCGCTGGTCAGGTGAAGTGAAGTTTGGCTGTTAGTAGTAACCTCAACCATGTGTTACTTGGTAAATCCTCTCTGGAAAAGGTTCCTGCCGAAAACGGGAGTCGTGGGAATGCAGGTGAGCTGACTGGTGTGACAGGATGTGAAAGCTACAGGGGATGTATCTGATGGTGGCCAGTTAATCCTTTAATTAATGGTATATAATCCTTACTGCTGTTGATTTATGTGGTTGTCTTTGATGGAGTGAGGCTTGGCTTAGTTTAGTTCTGCTCTGCTAGACTAGCATGTCTTTGCACGTTCTAACACTGAGTGCGGTTTCTTGGCTCTCATCTCTCTCTTTGCTTTGTTTTCCCGTTTCTACCTAATGGATCTCTACAGTAGCCTGATATCATCATGATCCTTGAGAGAAGCTGTTGTAAAGGGAAGTGTTTAGGGGTGTGTAAAAACACCACCTGCAGAACTGACCTTGTGTATGGCTTGAAGGACATTACCCAGCATTCTATATGCCAGAAATTCCCAATGGCACCTAACTGACACTATAATACACACTGGTGATCAGAGGAACAGAGGCATGGACACGCTTCAGCGTGGCTTCATAAAAAAATCTTTTTTTTTTTAAAAAAAAACTTTGTTTAAGCGTTTTTAAAAAAGGGAGAAAAATACAAAAAAAATAAAAAAAAAAAAACCAAAAAAAAAAAAACAAAAAAAAAAAAAAATAAAAGGTGAAAAAAATAAAAATATTTTTTTGTTGTGGTGGGGGGGGAAAAGGGAAGTGGAGGAGGGGAGGGGGGAAGGGGAGGGGGAAAGGGAGGAGAGAGAAAAAGTTATAAAACAAAAAAAAAAAAAAAAAAAAAAAAAAAAAAAAAAATAGCTTTTTGGGGGTAAGGTGGGAAGAAACCAGAGAACCCAGAGGAAACCCAGCAGACAAGGATGAGAACATGCAACACTCCAGGAACACTTCAGACTCTGGAGCTGTGAGACACCTTTTAATGCCTCATGTTTTCAAAAACTGGCCACTAATATAATTTTGAGCAAGAATTTTACGATTTTACGAGAATTTTACTTCCCAGAGTACACCACAGCCCACTGGCAGCCACGCCCTACAGCTAAAACACCACTGCACGGACTCGCTAGGATGTTTGGAGCACTCGTGTCATTCAGTGAACTGCAGATAAGAAAGCAAACCATGGATCATCATCAGGTCTTAAAGACCTCAGAAACTGACATACAGATTTGACATTAATGAACTGCACATCATGTTCTTTGTTTTAGGCGTAATCCTTATGACCCCTCGTCACATGATCACCAATTCATTCCAGCCACCCAGAATCCTGCAGATATGCACGACTTTTCAAAGGTCTTGTGCTTCACTAACGAGCTGCATGTGTATATTATCCATGACTGTAATTAATTTATCACTCTGTTCTAAACTGCTGGAAGCACAGACGAGTGATGAGTGTTCATAGAGCCTGTTATTTTTATATTTCTTACACTGAGAGATTTTCAGTTTGAGTTCCTCCAGATCTCCGATGTATCCAAACTCCGATGTATCCCAGCTCAGAGTGACCCCAAACCATCATCTCGGTAATCATTTTCATCATTTATGGGAAAGGAAAATATAAATATAGTTGCCCTGTTAGTGTAAATGTGAATTGGGTCATTTGGACACAAACAGAACAGATCATCACTGTTTCCTGGAGGCTCTGCATTAAATAGGTCACATTAGCACGGGAATAAATCAGCAGACTGGTTTTCCCCATTTCTCTATTAAAGGCAGCAAGAGTAAAAACAGATGAGTGGAACACACACACACACACACACACACACACACACACACACACACACACACACACACACACACACACACACACACACATACACACACACATCATTAAAAGATGATGAAATTATGAAAAACCTGACTTGCTATTCAGAGCTCTGCTTCCTTTCTAATTTAATCAGTTTCACATTTGGTCTTTAACATGTACACCTCAACATTAATATAAACACAAACACCTCAACATTAACATAAACACAAACACCTCAACATTAACATAAACACAAACACCTCAACATTAATATAAACACAAACACCTCAACATTAACATAAACACAAACACCTCAACATTAACATAAACACAAACACCCAACAAATAAACACAAACACCTCAACATTAATATAAACACAAACACCTCAATATTAATATAAACACAAACACCTCAACATTAATATAAACACAAACACCTCAACATAATAATAAACACAAACACCTCAACATTAACATAAACAAACACCTCAACATTAATATAAACACAACATCTCAATATTAACATAATAAACATCAATTAACATAAACACAACACATCTATTAACATAAACACAAACACCTCAACATTAATATAAACACAAACACCTCAACATTAACATAAACACAAACACCTCAACATTAATATAAACACAAACACCTCAACATTAACATAAACACAAACACCTCAACATTAACATAAACACAAACACCTCAACATTAACATAAACACAAACACCTCAACATTAATATAAACACAAACACCTCAACATTAACATAAACACAAAAACCTCAAAATTAACAAACACAAACACCTCAACATTAATATAAACACAAACACCTCAACATTAACATAAACACAAACACCTAACAATAATATAAACACAAACACCTCAACATTAACATAAACACAAACACCTCAACATTAACATAAACACAAACACCTCAACATTAACATAAACACAAACACCTCAACATTAATATAAACACAAACACCTCAACATTAACATAAACACAAACACCTCAATATTAACATAAACACAAACACCTCAACATTAATATAAACACAAACACCTCAACATTAATATAAACACAAACACCTCAACATTAACATAAACACAAACACCTCAACATTAATATAAACACAAACACCTCAATATTAACATAAACACAAACACCTCAACATTAATATAAACACAAACACCTCAATATTAACATAAACACAAACACCTCAACATTAATATAAACACAAACACCTCAATATTAACATAAACACAAACACCTCAACATTAATATAAACACAAACACCTCAATATTAACATAAACACAAACACCTCAACATTAATATAAACACAAACACCTCAATATTAATATAAACACAAACACCTCAACATTAATATAAACACAAACACCTCAACATTAATATAAACACAAACACCTCAAACACCTCAACATAAATATAAACACAAACACCTCAACATTAATATAAACACAAACACCTCAACATTAATATAAACACAAACACCTCAACATTAATATAAACACAAACACCTCAACATTAACATAAACACAAACACCTCAACATTAATATAAACACAAACACCTCAACATTAATATAAACACAAACACCTCAACATTAATATAAACACAAACACCTCAACATTAACATAAACACAAACACCTCAACATTAATATAAACACAAACACCTCAATATTAACATAAACACAAACACCTCAACATTAATATAAACACAAACACCTCAACATTAATATAAACACAAACACCTCAACATTAACATAAACACAAACACCTCAACATTAATATAAACACAAACATAATAGTAATATAAACACAAACACCTCAACATTAATATAAACACAAACACCTCAACATTAATATAAACACAAACACCTCAAACACCTCAACATAAATATAAACACAAACACCTCAACATTAATATAAACACAAACACCTCAACATTAATATAAACACAAACACCTCAACATTAATATAAACACAAACACCTCAACATTAACATAAACACAAACACCTCAACATTAAATAAAATATAAACACAAACACCTCAACATTAATATAAACACAAACACCTCAACATTAATATAAAACACAACACCTCAACATTAACATAAACACAAACACCTCAACATTAATATAAACACAAAACACTCAATATTAACATAAACACAACCTCCAACATTAACATAAACACAAACACCTCAACATTAATATAAACACAAACACCTCAACATTAACATAAACACAAACACCTCAACATTAATATAAACAACTAACAATATTAATATAAACACAAACACCTCAACATTAACAAAACACCTCAACATTAACATAAACACAAACACCTCAACATTAACATAAACACAAACACCTCAACATTAACATAAACACAAACACCTCAACATTAATATAAACACAAACACCTCAACATTAATATAAACACAAACACCTCAAACACCTCAACATAAATATAAACACAAACACCTCAACATTAATATAAACACAAACACCTCAACATTAATATAAACACAAACACCTCAACATTAATATAAACACAAACACCTCAACATTAACATAAACACAAACACCTCAACATTAATATAAACACAAACACCTCAATATTAACATAAACACAAACACCTCAACATTAACATAAACACAAACACCTCAACATTAACATAAACACAAACACCTCAACATTAACATAAACACAAACACCTCAACATTAATATAAACACAAACACCTCAATATTAATATAAACACAAACAATGCAGACACCCTGAAAATGTCCGTACCCCAACACTATCCATATTCGAAGACTTTTAATACCCAGTGCTAACCCCAGACCCAGATACTGCAATGCAGGACAGAACCTAAACGAAAGTGAATTAATCCTGATTATTCAGCATTTACCCATCTGACAGTTTGCCAGTAAACATGTTCATCACTCTATTAGTGATTTCAGGAGAACAGCTGGAGCTGTACAGTGATTCTCATTAAAATCCAGACTCGTTCTACACGGAACATTATATTTAACAAATGAACTGCATCCATTTCTGTGAGTCCGACCAGCACCAAACCAAAGAAGGGAAATCTTTAACACGGACCAGGAATCTCCAGGTTAGGGTTATTACGGGACAGAAGCGTCTCACAGTGAACGGATCAGTGCAGATTCTCAGGTGAAAACAGAACAACGATGGATCCAGTGTCCAGGCCGAGATCTGATATTTCTGATTAGCATGAATACAGACGTGCACATATGGTGCACAGCTGGCTAGTTGAATTCGGGCCTGCTTCTGTGTGTGTGTGTTGTGTGTGTGTGTGTGTGTGTGTGTGTGTTTTGGACTGTGCCTGTGTAATTTCTCTGATAACAGGTGTTATAATCTGTTGCTGTAATGTGATTTTGTCAGTATTACATTATGAATTGAAATATATTTATTGAATTAAAGTGAGCAAGTGAGTGTAAAATCTTCTGGATTCCCAAAAATGTTTCTTACTTAAAAAATCTCTGTTCTCCTAAACATAAAAAAAAATAAAAGTAATAAATAAATAAATAAAACACATTTGCAGCCATTTGAGTGACAGCACCAGAATGAAAAGGGGGAACTCTGAGACTTAAAGGTTTTTCAGTAGTCACAAAGGTT
>CM022758.1:35650948-35653448 GCA_012411365.1 Ameiurus melas
ACACTTATGTAATGTTAAGGGTTACTGAGAGTAATTTATAAACAGAAAAATAAAATAACTCGGTAAGGCATACAAAAATGTGAGATTTTTATTCTGTGCAATACAGGAACTGTAGAATAGGACGACTTTCACAAGAAAGCATTAGATAAGTTTTTAGTGTAGCTAGTTTATCTAAAGGCTAGTCTGGATGTAGCTGAGCTATTTTATATCACGAGTAGCTTCATGATTGCAAGGTAGCTTTCCCAAAGGGGGGTGAGAGCGAGAGAGAGAGAGAGAGAGAGAGAGAGAGAGAGAGAGAGATAGAGAGAGATGATAGAAGAAGACAGAGAAGACAGACATGCTAAATGCTATAAACATTTTATGCTAATATGGTAGTTGTACATAATTATAAATACTACAGCTAGTGTTAACTAGCATGAACGCACTGACATTTATGTATTGTGTGTCTGTGTGTTAATGAAGCATTAAAAGTAGGCGGGTTTCACGCTGTGACCAATTACCAAAAACAGCAGGTGAAACAGCTGGCACTTCCTCCATGGGGTACATGGATGATGCTAATGCTAACACAGCACACATGAAATTCTTTTTGGAGTCCCATTTACATCCATATTGTTTATATTGATCTTTCTAATGAAGAGAAGACGCACTATATTTCAGTCCTCACGCAAGAGGAGTCTGAGGAATCGATACCACATGGGCCACACCGGGCCACACCGACAGACCTGGTCGTGTTATTACAGATTCTTCATTATATAAACTCAAATTTTTACATTATAACATTTCTTATACAGAAGTCATCTTTGGTCACAGCACCATTAGTTATTTATACGTACAAAATTCTATCGTCTCTATAAAGAACATAGGCACAATGAAGCGGTGGTGTGGAGGAGTCTGGATGCAACAACTCGCTTTTATTATTACTGTAAATCTCAACAAGAAGAGGGTTTCAGACGAAATGGAAAGAATTAGGCAGGTGGACAAATAATGGTGATCAGTGATTGGACGATGGGAACCCATTCTCCCAACTTATATATCAGCAGCTAGATCTCAGCTGGAGAGAAACATATCACGCTGAAGAGGAAGTTATCACGCTGGAGATGAACATATCAAACTGGAGAGGAACATATCGAGTTGGAGAGGAACATATCGAGTTGGAGAGGAACATATCGAACTGGAGAGGAACATATCGAGTTGGAGAGGAACATATCGAGTTGGAGAGGAACATATCGAGTTGGAGAGGAACATATCGAACTGGAGAGGAACATATCGAGTTGGAGAGGAACATATCGAGTTGGAGAAGAACATATCGAACCGGAGAGGAACATATCGAGTTGGAGAGGAACATATCGAGTTGGAGAGGAACATATCGAGTTGGAGAAGGAACATATCGAACTGGAGAGGAACATATCGAGTTGGAGAGGAACATATCGAGTTGGAGAGGAACATATCGAGTTGGAGAGGAACATATCGAATGGAGAGGAACATATCGAACTGGAGAGGAACATATCGAGTTGGAGAGGAACATATCGAGTTGGAGAGGAACATATCGAGTTGGAGAGGAACATATCGAGTTGGAGAGGAACATATCGAACTGGAGAGGAACATATTGAGTTGGAGAGGAACATATCGAACTGGAGAGGAACATATTGAGTTGGAGAGGAACATATCGAGCTGGAGAGGAACATATTGAGTTGGAGAGGAACATATCGAGTTGGAGAGGAACATATCGAGTTGGAGAGGAACATATCGAGTTGGAGAGGAACATATTGAGTGCAGGACCGTTGCTGCTGTCTGCACAAAAATCGCTAGATTTGCCACTAGACTCTTTTTTTTTTAAATAAAGTTGCTAAAAAGGTAAAAAAAAGTCGACAAAGCTAGCGACAAAGTCTGTAAGTTGGCAGAACTAATGTTAATGTTTCTATTGCAGTTCCAGTTCAGTTCCCAGGCAACAGAAGGCACTAATCAGTACAGGTTTAGTACAACTTAAATAACACCATAAATAACCACAACAGAACCTCCTGATTATCGCACTGAGATTTGATGTTGGTTATGTACGATATGAACTGTCAGTGTTTTTAAATTGTGTACGCCGTATTTGCAGCTGTGTACCGAACCTGATCTGCACGCCTAGAGTCAGTGAATCCTTTTAGTCAAAGCCAAGATTTTCTTCTCTGTCTCATTCAGTGGATCAGGGTTTGAGTTCAATACGTCCTGTATGAGCGTATGCCCCACTTCACCTGGAGATGTCCAGCACGCGTGTTGTGTTCTATAATAAAGACATAAGAATACCGGCAAATGACTGAAAGAACCATTTAACTGAATTGATTCAAATGACTCGAGTCCCTGAGAAGAATCTGAGTCTCCCAAACAGACTCAAGGTCTAATTCTAAACTTAAAGGCATACGCCTCTATCCCGATGTCTTTAAGACGATGAAAAATGTATTGTATATAATTCATTTCCATATGGCCTTATCTGAGACAGGTTCTGCAACACCTTCAC
>CM022758.1:35658448-35680948 GCA_012411365.1 Ameiurus melas
ACAGTGTTGTGTGTACAGTGACAGTGGTGTGTGTGTGTGTTAATGGACAGTGTTGTGTGTGTGTGTAACAATGATAATGGTGTGTGTGTAGTGTGTTACAGTGGACCGTGTTGTGATGTAGTGTGTGTAACAGTGGGACAGTGTTGTGTGTGTGTGTGTAACAATGGACAGTATGGGTAAAAGTTTGGACCGTGTGTGTGTGTGTAACAGTGGACAGTGTTGTGTGTGTGTGTGTGTAACAGTGGACAGTGTTGTGTGTATAGAGTGGACAGTGTTGTGGGTGAGTGTAACAATGGACAATGTTTTGTGTGTGTGTGTGTGTGTGTGTGTGTAACAGTGGACAGTGTTGTGTGTGTAGTGTGTGTAACAGTGGACAGTGTTGTGTGTGTGTGTGTGTGGACAGTGTGATAGTGTTTAGTGTGTGTAACAATGGACAATTGTTGGGGTTGTGTAACAGTGGACAGTGTTGTGTGTAGTGTCTGTAACAGTGACAGTTTGTTGTGTGTGTGTGTGTAACAGTGGACAGTGTGTGTGTGTGTAGTGTGTGTAACAGTGGACAGTGTTGTGTGTGTATAACAGTGGACAGTGTTGTGTGTGTAGCGTGTGTAACAGTGGACAGTGTTGTGTGTGTAGTTAGGAAGTTGGGTAGTGTGTGACAGTGGACCGTGTGTGAGTGTAGTGTGACATTGGACAGTGTTGTGTGTGTGTAACAGTGGACAGTGTTGTGTGTGTGGTGTGTGAACAGTATTGTGTGTGTGTGTGTGTGTTACAGTGGACAGTGGTTGTGTGTGTGTAACAGTGGACAGTGTTGTGTGTGTGTGTACAGTATTGTGTGTGTGTGTAACAGTGGACAGTGTTACGTGTGTGTGTAACAGTGGACAGTATTGTGTGTGTGTAATAGTATGTGTGTGTGTAACAGTGAACAGTGCTGTGTGTGTGTACAGTGTGACAGTGTTGTGTGTGTAGTGTTGTAACAGTGGACAGTGTTGTGTGTGTAGTGTGTGTAACAGTGGACAGTGTTGTGTGTGTACAGTGAATTGTTGTGTGTAACATGAACAGTGTTTGTGTGTGTGTAACAGTGGACAGTGTTGTGTGTGTGTGTGTACAGTATGTGTGTGTGTGTGTAACAGTGACAGTGTTGTGTGTGTGTAACAGTGGACAGTGTTGTTGTGTGTGTGTGTAACAGTATTGTTTGTGTGTGTGTACATGGACAGTATTGTGTGTGAACAGTGGACAGTGTTGTGTGTGTGTAACAGTACTGTGTGTGTGTGTGTGTGTGTAAGTGGACCGTGGTGTGTGGAGTGTGGTGTAACAGTGGACAGTTTGTTGTTGTGTGTAACAATGACAGTTGTGTGTGTGTGTAAACAGTGGACAGTGTTGTGTGTAGTGTGTGTAACAGTGGACAACATAGTGTGTGTGTATATGGACAGTGTTGTGTGTAACAGTGGACAGTGTTGTGTGTGAGTGTGTGTAACAGTGAACAGTGTTGTGTGTAGTGTGTATGACGTTTGGGAGTGTGGTAATAAATGGACAGTGTTGTGTGTGTGTGTAACAGTGGACAGTGTTGTGTGTAGTGTGTAACAGTGGACCGTGGTTGTGTGGCATATGGACATAGTGTTGTGTGTGTAACAGGACAGTGTTGTGTGTGTAGTGTAATAAGGACAGTGTTGTGTGTGTGTGTGTGTGTGTAACAGTGACAGTGGTGGTGTGTATATGGACAGTGTTGTGTGTGTGTGTATTTACAGTGGACAGTGTTGTGTGTGTAGTGTGTGTAACAGTGGACAATGTTGTGTGTGTGTAACAGTGACAGTGTTGTGTGTGTGTGTGTGTATGACAGTTGTGGACAGTGTGTGTACATGGACAGTGTCAGTAGTGTGTGTAGAGTGTGTTATGGACAGTGTTATGTGTGTGTATGTACAGTGGACAGTGTTGTGTGTGTGTTTAACAGTGACAGTGTTGTGTGTGTAGTGTGTAACAGTGGACCGTGTTGTGTGTGTAGTGTGTAACAGTGGACAGCGTGTGTGTGTGTGTGTAAGTGAAATAGTACAGTGTGTATGTAACAGTAGACAGTGTTGTGTGTGTGTAACAATGGACAATGTTGTGTGTGTGTGTAACAGTGGACGGTGTTGTGTGTAGTGTCTGTAACAGTGGACAGTTTTGTGTGTGTGTGTAACAGTGACAGTTGTGTGTGTGTGTGTAACAGTGGACAGTGTTGTGTGTGTAGTGTAACAGTGAACAGTGTTGTGTGTGTAGTGTGTGTAACAGTGGACCGTGTTGTGTGTGTTAATAGTGCGTGTGTGTGTGTGTAACAGTGGACAGTGTGTGTATGTAGTGTGTGTAACAGTGGACGGTGGTGTGTGTGTAAAGGGTGTGTGTGTGTGTGTAACAATGGACAGGTGTGTGTGTAGTGTAACAGTGGACCGTGTGTGGTGTGTGTAATGTGGACAGGTGTGTGTGTGTGTGAACATGGACAGTGTTGTGTGTGTAACAGTGGACAGTGTTGTGTGTGTAGTGTGTGTGTAAAAATGGACAATGTTGTGTAGTGACAGTATGTGTGTAGTGTAACAGTGACAGTGTTGTGTGTGTGTGTGTGTAACAGTGGATAGTGTGTGTGTGTGTAACAGTGTGTGTGTAGTGTTGTAACAGTGAACAGTGTTGTGTGTGTGAGTGTGTAACAGTGGACTGTGTGTGTGTGTGTGTAGTAACAGTGGACAGTGTTGTGTGTGTGTGTAACAGTGGACAGTGTTGTGTGTGTGTGTAACAGTGGACGTGTTGTGGAGTGTAACAGTGGACAGTGTTGTGTGTGTGTGTGTAACAGTGGACAGTGTTGTGTGTAGTGTGTGTAATAGTGGACAGTGTTTGTGTGTGTGTAACAATGACAAGTGTGTGTGTGTGTGTGTGTGTGTAACAGTGGACAGTATGTGTGTTGAACAGTGGATGGTGCGTGTGTGTGTAAAATGGATAGTGTTGTGTGTGTGTGTGTAATAACATGGACAATGTTGTGTGTGTGTGTGTAACAGTGGACAGTGTGTGTGTGTAGTGTCTGTAACAGTGGACAGTAGTGTGTGTGTGTGTGTGTAACAGTGGACAGTGGTGTGTGTGTGTGTACAGGGATAGTGTTAGTGTGTGTAACAGTGACAGTGTTGTGTGGCATGTGTAACAGTGACAGTGTTGTGTGTGTGTGTGTAACAGTGGACAGTGTTGTGTGTGAAGTATTGTGTGTGTGTGTAACAGTGGACAGTGTTGTGTGTAACAGTGATGTGTGTACAGTGTACAGTATTGTGTGTGTGTGTGTGTAACAGTGATGTTGTGTGTGTACAGTGGACATGGTGTGTGAACAGTATTATTGTGTGTGTGTGTAACAGAAGTGTTGTGTGTAACAGTGACAGTGTTGTGTGTGTGTGCAACAGTGGACAGTGTTGTGTGTAAGTATGTGTGTGTAACAGTGAACAGTGTTGTGTGTGTGTGTGTGTGTGTAACAGTGACAGTACAGTGTGTGTGTGTGTAATAGTATTGTGTGTGTGTGTAACAGTGGACAGTGTTGTGTGTGTGTGTAACAGTGAGTGTAAGAGTGGACAGTGTTGTGTGTGTAACAGTATTGTGTGTGTGTAACAGTGGACCGTGTGTGTGTGTGTAGTGTGTAACAGTGGACAGTGTTGTGTGTGTAGGTGTAACAATGGACAATGTTGTGTGTGTGTGTGTGTGTGTGTAACAGTGGACAGTGTGTG
The DNA here is from genome assembly GCA_012411365.1 of Ameiurus melas. Lineage (NCBI taxonomy): Eukaryota > Metazoa > Chordata > Actinopteri > Siluriformes > Ictaluridae > Ameiurus > Ameiurus melas. Next base: position 35,662,177 of record CM022758.1, read on the forward strand.
TGTGTAATGTGTAACAGTGGATGTGTGTGTGTGTGTGTAACAGTGGACAGTGTTGTGTGTGTAGTGTGTGTAACAGTGGACAATGTTTTGTGTGTGTAACAGTGGACAGTGTTGTGTGTGTAGTGTGTAACATGGACAGTGTTGTGTGTGTGTTTTACATGTGACAGTGTTGTGTGTGTAGTGTCAGTGACAGTGACAGTGTAGTGTGTGTGTAATATGGACAGTGTTGTGTGTGTATGTGTGTAATATGGACAGTACAGTGTGTGTGTGTGTGTGTGTAACAGTGGACAGTGTTGTACAGAGTGTGTTGTGTGTGTAACAGTGATAGTGTTTTGTGTAACAGTGGACAGTGTTGTGTGTGTGTGTGTGTAACAGTGGACAGTGTTGTGTGTGTGTGTGTGTAACAGTGGACAGTGTTGTGTGTGTATGTGTGTAACAGTGGACAGTGTTGTGTGTGTGTGTGTAACAGTGGACAGTGTTGTGTGTGTGTGAATGACAGTGTGTGTAATATGGACAGTGTTGTGGGTGTAACAGTGACAGTGTGTGTGTGTAGTGGTGTAACAGTGGACAGTGTTGTGTGTGTTGTGTGTGTAACAGTGGACATTGTTGTGTGTGTGTAACAGTGAACAGTGTTGTGTGTGTGTGTACAGGACAGTGACAGTGTTGTGTGTGTGTGTAGCATTGTGTGTGTAACAGTGGACAGTGTTGTGTGTGAACAGTATCGTGTGTAACAGTGGACAGTGTTGTGTGTGTGTGTGTGTGTGTAACAGTGGACAGTGTTGTTGTGTGTGTGTAACAGTGACAGTGTGAGTGTGTGTGTAATAACAGTGTTGGTGTGTGTGTAGCGTGTGTAACAGTGGATAGCTTGTGTGTGTAACAGTGGACAGTGTTGTGTGTGTGTATACAGTGAACAGTGTTGTGTATGGTGTTGTGTTGTAACAGTGGACAGTGTTGTGTGTTGTGTGTAACAGTGGACAGTGTTGTGTGTGTGTGTGTGTGTAACAGTGGACAGTGTTGTGTGTGTGTGTGTGTAACAGTGGAGAGTGTTGTGTGTGTGTATTACAGTGGACAGTGTTTGTGTGTGTGTGTGTGTGTAACAGTGGACATGTTGTGTGTGTGTGTAACAGTGGACAGTGTTGTGTGTGTAACAGTGAACAGTGTTGTGTGTGTGTGTGTGTAACAGTGGACAGTGTTGTGTGTGTGTGTAATGAGTGATAGTGTTGTGTGTGTGTAACAGTGACAGTGTGTGTGTGTGTGTGTGTGTGTGTGTAACAGTGGACAGTGTTGTGTAGTGGTGTGTGTAAGTGTGTGTGTGTGTAACAGTGGACAGTGTTGTGTGTGTGTGTGTGTAACAGTGGACAGTGTTGTGTGTGTGTATGTTGAACAGTGATAGTGTGTGTGGTGTGTGTAACAGTGGACAGTGTTGTGTGTGTGTTGTGTGTGTAACAGTGGACATTTGTGTGTGTGTGTGTGTGTGTGTGTAATGGGCAGTGCGTACAGTGTTGTGTGTGTGTACATGCAGTGGTGTGTGTGTAACAGTGGACAGTGTTGTGTGTGTGTGTGTTGGTGTGTAACAGTGGACAGTGTTGTGTGTGTCTGTGTGTGTGGACAGTGTTGTGTGTGTGTGTGTGTGTAACATGACAGTGTGTGTGTGTGTGTGTGTAACAGTGCAGTTGTGTTGTGTGTGTATGGTGTGTAACAGTGGACAGTTTTTGTGTGTGTAACAGTGAGTGTGTGTGTGTAACAGTGGACAGTGTTGTGTGTGTGTGTGTGTGTGTGTGTGTGTATTACAGTGGACAGTGTTTGTGTGTGTGTGTGTAACAGTGACAGTGTGTGTGTGTGTGTGTGTGTGTGTGTGTGTGTGTGTATCATGTGGACAGTGTTGTGTGTGTGTGTGTGTAACAGTGGACAGTGTTGTGTGTATGTGTGTGTAACAGTGGACAGTGTTGTGTGTGTGTGTGTGTAACAGTGGACAGTGTTGTGTGTGTGTGTAACAGTGGACAGTGTTGTGTGTGTAATGTGGACAGTGTGTGTGTGTGTGTGTACGTGACAGTTGTGTGTGTGTAACAGTGGACAGTGTTTTTTGTGTGTGTGTGTAACAGTGGACAGTGTTGTGTGTGTGTGTGTGTATCAGTGGACAGTGTTGTGTGTGTGTGTGTGTGTGTGTGTGTAACAGTGGACAGTGTTTTGTGTGTGTGTAACAGTGTGACAGTGTTTGTGTGTGTGTAACAGGATGTGTGTGTGTGTGTGTGATGTGTGTGTAAGTGGACATGTGTGTGTGTGTGTCAGTGGGTTGTGTGTGTGTACAGTGGATGTTGTGTGTGTGTAACAGTGACAGTGTTGTGTGTGTGTGTAGTGTGTAATAGTGGACAGTGTTGTGTGTGTGTGTTTTTACAGTGGACAGTGTTGTGTGTGTGTGTGTACAGTGGACAGTGTTGTGTGTGTGTGTACAGTGACAGTTGTGTGTGTGTGTAACAGTGGACAGTGTTGTGTGTGTTGTGTGTAACAGTGGAGAGTGTTGTGTGTGTTTTATGACAGTGTTGTGTGTGTGTGTGTAACAGTGGACAGTGTTGTGTGTGTTTGGAACAGTGGACAGTGTTGTGTGTGTGTGTATATGTGTGTGTGTGTGTAACAGTGACAGTGTTGTGTGTGTGTGTGTACAGTGGACAGTGTTGTGTGTGTAGTGTAAATGGACAGTGTTGTGTGTGTGTAACAGTGGACATTGTTGTATGTGTGTAACAGTGAACAGTGCGTGTGTGTGTGTGTGTGTGTAACAGTGGACAGTGTTGTGTTGTGTGTGTGTGTGTAACAGTTATTGTGTGTGTGTGTTGTGAACAGTACGTGTGTCGTGACATGGTGTGTAACAGTGTTTTTGTGTGTGTGTAACAGTGGACAGTGTGTTGTGTGTGTGTGTGTGTAACAGTGGACATTTGTGTGTGTGTGTGTGTGTGTGTAACAGTGGACAGTGTTGTGTGTGTGTGTATATAGTTGTTGTGTGTGTGTAACAGGGACAGTGTTGTGTGTGTGTGTGTGTAACAGTGGACAGTGTTGTGTGTGTGTGTGTGTGTGTGTGTGTGTGTAACCTGAGACGATGTGAGGACGGAACCTCGAGAGGAACCCGACTCAGGAGAGAACCCGTCCTCATCTATAGTACACCGGATAATGCGATTATAAATAAATACACCCCTTCTATAAATGTGCTAATACTACATGCTCAAATAGTGCAGTTGTGTAAACAGGAAGTTCATTACAGTTTCTACAGGAAGTCTGTTGTGTTGAACTTCTCCACTGTTCACTGATGGAGACTCGAGTGCAGAACTGTTTGTGGTGATTGGAGTGATAAAGCTCTCATAGTAGAACTGTTCATATGAACTGAGGTCCAAAGCATCTTTATGGTGTTTAAGTGGAACCGTCCTCAGTGATCTCACTGATCTTCAGTCTGCACCATGTGGAACATCCTCAGCAGCAGCATGTGACCTCCAACTGATGAGAACTCCAACCAGAAGTAGGACATCAGGATGGAAAATGAAGTGCATTCTTCCTCTTGTATTTCTGTATAGAACACACTCTGCTTTTGTTCAGGCTTTATATAGTCTTCAGAGCTCCTACTGCTCCCTACCGAGGCTGCCTTCCTCCAGCGAAAGTGATGGTGCTGAAATAAATAATGGCACCCTTTGTAGAACATGTCCACTAGGGAGTCATCTGGGATCCGGCACCAACATGGGGTATGAAAAATAACCGCGTCGCCTTGATCCAGTCATCCAGTCCTCCAATTCATCCAAACATTTATCACGACCGAGACAGGAAGCTCTCTCGTGACGGGCAGAAGGATGATATAATGTCGATATTGGTATTGCAGCCTGTCATATTGAGGATATTTTTATAATCATTACAGTCTCTTCTCAGAAGAATCTGATTCAAAAGTGCTGAACGTTAACGTTGCCAGTGTGTGAGTCTCTGTGTACAACAGTCTGACGTTACCACGTGGCTGTACTGATCAGACGTGAGGAGACGTGAGGCCCTCGTTTCACACTGCCCGCTCCATGCCTGTCTGTGTGTGTGTGTGTGTGTGTGAGAGAGAGAGAAAGAGTCTCTATGTCTTGGCTTGCATGGGGTCGCCACGGTTACTTGAGCGAGCATGTTTGAAATGTAGTGTAGTATATTTCATCATACTGCAGCATTTTAGACTTTTTATTGCGTCCATATGTCATAAAGAGCGACATTTTTCCTTTATGACATTTTCCTGTGACTTCAGCTGGGATTTGAACAGAACGTGCTGCTAAACAGCATAAATCACATCTGGACTCTCTCCCTCTCTCGCTGTGTGTGTGTGTGAGTGTGTGTGCATGCGTATGAGTGCGTGTGTGTGAGTGCGTGCGTGCGAGTGTGTGTGTGCGTGCGTGTGTGTGAGTGTGTGTGTGCGTGCATGTGAGTGTGTGTGTGTGTGTGATAGAATGCCTTTGAGGTGAGGGAAGAAAGGCGACAGATGAATTACAGTCGTGATTTCATTAAGGAGGGAAACATGGAGGTGAAAGAATTCATCAGCGTTGGCGCTCTCCCTCTCTTCCTTTCTCTCCTCCACTATGTAGAGCACAACTGTGTGACCTCCATCCATCCATTCATCTATCCGCCTGTCTCTCTGTCCATACATCCACCTGTCTATCTATTCATCTATCTAAACAGGTCTATCCATCTGTCTGTCTGTTCTACTCTCAATCTGTGTATTCATCCATCCATCTGCCTCTGCATCTATTTATCCACCTATTCGTCTGCCCGTCTATCCATCCATCCATCTATGTAACTACAGTCTCTGTCTATTCATCCATCTATTTATTCATATATCCATCCATCTGTCCATCTATCTGTCTGTCTATGCATTTGCTTATCCAGCCATCTGTCTATCGGTCTCTCCTCTTTCCACCAGGCTGTCTATCTATCCATCTACCTATCATGTCTTTTTTGTCTATTTATCCACCCACCTGTCTGTCTGTCTGTATGTCTATCCCTCGCAGCAGACAGACACTGTGATTAGTGTAAAGCTGTAGTGAATTCTCCTGGTGTGATTGTTATGGTCCGGAGTGGGAATAAAATGGTCAGATAAACATTACAGCACAGTGACGTTCCTTCTCTTCACACATCCCAGCCTGCTAGGACGTTGGGTTCCGGGCAGAGGGTCAGACGTGATACCGTGCCCCGGAGCAGAGACGGTTAAGGGTGTTGCAGTGGCAGGGCTTCTGATCAGTTACCCAGAGCATTAACCGTTGAGCCACAACTGCCCCACAGAACCGAGAATTCCAGAATTCCCTTCAACACCTGCAGTGCATAAAAAAGATGTTCTGCCCCACTGCCCCGACTGTCTCTGCCTCTCAGTGTGAGGGGAGCGGTGAGGACCCCGCCGGGTTGGGCTGGGTGTTTTCCCTCGGGTCCTCCTGTCCAGATGGCTTTGTAGCAACAGATGGACCTGTCTCCCGCTCTCTGCTTCCATCTGGCTGGTGTATGAAGAGGAGAGGAAGGAGAGATGGATGAAGAAGAGCTCCGGTGCTGTTTTACACCGCTCGACTCCCAGCATGCCTCTGGGTCACGACATGTAAATCCGCTTTTTACCGTCGTGCCGCAAAAAAGAGATACGGAAACTACGTGAGAAAAATCTTGGTTTGAAACTGAAACGTCGGTAACGTGACAAATTACTTATAAAGAATCCACTTACACGATTTTAACTTTGAAAATATTTTTTACAAGTAGTTTTCCTTTCTATAATAGTTTATTCAGATTGTGAATAAATAAAAATATATTATTATTATTATTTTTTTAATAGTAATAATAAAAGGTCTATAGTAAGAAGATCTTCACATGTTATTGTGGACTGTGAAGTACACTAAACCGGTAAAAGGGAACAAATTGAGACACAGCACTTATTTGTAGATCACTACAAAGTTGTTGCCATGGTGACATTAAGCTAGCATTTGTTAACATGCAGAAAACATTGAGTAATTAATTTACATCATATGAAAAACAAGCCACCTCTTCACAAACATCTCCAAACACAGACACCCTCAAGCTGCTAATGACTGGCTTCCCTACGCGTATCCCGTCATTTCCAGACCCCTCAGTGTTGTTAGCTACACCACAAGGGAAAAAAGCCAGCAGCGGGAATGTATGAGGCCTTTCATTTCCTTCTGTGTCTGTAATTTTCTACAGAATAAACACCTATTTTTAGCTGATGGGTTTTCGACGTCTCGATGAACAAGCTGGTCCGTCCCACGGGCCAGGGACGTCTCTGCAGGCCTTATAGCCCTAATGCTGGTCTTAAACTCCACCGTGTCTTCTCATTATCTCATTGATGAAGTGTGTGTGTGTGTGTGTGTATCGATGCCCCAAACTCTCTCCAGCTCTCCTACTGATCTATTACTGATCTACTAATGATCTACTACTGATTACTGATCTACTACTGATCTAGTACTGATCTACTACTGATTACTGATCTACTACTGATCTACTACTGATCTACTACTGATCTACTACTGATCTACTACTGATTACTGATCTACTACTGATCTATTACTGATCTACTACTGATCTATTACTGATCTACTACTGATTACTGATCTACTACTGATTACTGATCTACTACTGATCTACTACTGATCTACTACTGATTACTGATCTACTACTGATCTATTACTGATCTACTACTGATTACTGATCTACTACTGATCTACTACTGATCTACTACTGATTACTGATCTACTACTGATCTACTACTGATCTACTACTGATTACTGATCTACTACTGATCTACTACTGATTACTGATCTACTACTGATTACTGATCTACTACTGATCTATTACTGATCTACTACTGATTACTGATCTACTACTGATCTACTACTGATCTACTACTGATTACTGATCTACTACTGATCTATTACTGATCTACTACTGATTACTGATCTACTACTGATCTACTACTGATCTACTACTGATCTACTACTGATTACTGATCTACTACTGATTACTGATCTACTACTGATTACTGATCTACTACTGATCTACTACTGATTACTGATCTACTACTGATCTACTACTGATCTACTACTGATCTATTACTGATCTACTACTGATTACTGATCTACTACTGATCTACTACTGATCTACTACTGATTACTGATCTACTACTGATCTATTACTGATCTACTACTGATTACTGATCTACTACTGATCTACTACTGATCTACTACTGATTACTGATCTACTACTGATCTATTACTGATCTACTACTGATTACTGATCTACTACTGATCTACTACTGATCTACTACTGATTACTGATCTACTACTGATTACTGATCTACTACTGATTACTGATTTACTACTGATCTATTACTGATCTACTACTGATTACTGATCTACTACTGATCTACTACTGATTACTGATCTACTACTGATCTACTACTGATCTACTACTGATTACTGATCTACTACTGATCTATTACTGATCTACTACTGATCTACTACTGATTACTGATCTACTACTGATTACTGATCTACTACTGATTACTGATTTACTACTGATCTATTACTGATCTACTACTGATTACTGATCTACTACTGATTACTGATCTACTACTGATCTATTACTGATTTACTATTGATCTACTACTAATCTACTGATTACTGATTTACTACTGATCTATTACTGATTACTACTGATCTATTACTGATTACTGATCTACTACTGATCTACTATTGATTACTGATCTACTACTGATCTATTACTGATTTACTACTGATCTACTACTGATTACTGATCTACTACTGATTACTGATCTACTACTGATTACTGATTTACTACTGATCTATTACTGATCTACTACTGATTACTGATCTACTACTGATCTACTACTGATTACTGATCTAATACTGATCTATTACTGATTTACTATTGATCTACTACTGATCTACTGATTACTGATTTACTACTGATCTATTACTGATTACTACTGATCTATTACTGATTACTGATCTACTACTGATCTACTATTGATTACTGATCTACTACTGATCTATTACTGATCTACTACTGATTACTGATCTACTACTGATTACTGATCTACTACTGATCTATTACTGATTATTGATCTACTACTGATCTATTACTGATTTACTATTGATCTACTACTGATCTACTGATTACCGATTTACTACTGATCTATTATTGATCTACTACTGATTACTGATCTACTACTGATCTACTACTGATCTACTACTGATTACTGATCTATTACTGATCTATTACTGATCTACTCATTCTGTATTTATATATCTTTCTGTTCATTTATCTGTTTTCATTTGTAGTTTATTATTTTGGTTTATATTTTGTTCAGAATTAAATTTAGATTTTCATTTCATTGATTCATTTATTTACAGTTTTATTATTATTTTTATTTTTGTGTTATAGTTATACATTCATTGTATTATTCTATTTTATTTTTGGCTCAGATATTTGGGTGAAGTAGAAGTCTTGCTCTAAAAATGCTCTGTAGTTTATTCATTTAACTTGATGTACTCTATTGTATTATTTAAGTGTTTGTTTTCAAATATAATAAAAATTACTTTTTTGGTCGCAGATTTACCAACATTATGTATTTTGGGTTCAAATATTTAGTGTATTGTCTGCTCTTTATTGTATACTATAAATTCTAGTTTTAATTAATTAATTAATTAATTTCACCTCAACATAAACGCAATATCTCGATCTGCAACACTATATTTAACTTATTTTTCCTTAGAAACATGAGATCAGGACATAAACGCTCAATAACCTGTGCTATTTGGGCTCGAGGGATGCATGGAAGCTATTCTCCATGTCTCAGCATCTCAGCGTGTCTCTCAGATCTCAGCTCAGCCTGAGGAACCGCAGGAACATCATCATAAGCAGAATGGCAAAAATCCCCCCGTTCACCTCCGTCTGTCCGGCCAGGAGCGTCCGAGTGTAAAACAACAGAGTAATGAGAGCCAGCAGGACAAAATAGGCCGTCCGTCCGTCCGTGTGTGTGTGTGTGTGTGTCTTCTAGTCTCCTCTGTGTCCTCCATATGCTCCACCTGTCCAAAAAAATCATCTGAGTCCTGCACTCAACAAACGCTAACACACTTTCCTCAGGACTCCATCTTCTGCCACTAATTTATCGTTAAATCAACTTTCTTATTGGCTGAAGGCAGGAGACATGATCTCTCTCACACACACACACACACACACACACACACACGAGGAGTGTATTAGCCCACGTTAATTTGAAAACACATCTTTCCCCCAGATAAAACATATATTTGATGTAAAGAGGTTAAATCTTCACACCGTAGCTTTTCATAAATGAGGGTTAGTCACGTGATCTCCAGCGGTGTCTTCTGTACGAGTTATTATACTTTCACGTTCAAGTGTTTGTGTATAGTGCACAAGCGAGGGTCTTCTCGGAGGACATGGAGGTGGATGAATCCTAAACTCATTGCCTAGCCCTCAGTGTGGAAGTGAAGGATGCAGTGTGCTGGTCAGTGCCATGTTTGGGTTTCCCAGAAACATAACTGGCCAAGATAAAAACTTGTAGCTCGCATTATATAACAACACACGGTTAGCTAGTTAATAAAGACTAAGGGAAACCGACGAGGTTCTGACAAAAAGTCTGGGCAAAGTTTTGGAGATGAGTACTTGTGTCGCACGTGAAAGCTGGTGTTCAGGTCCGGCTCACGTCTTCACGTTCTCTCTACTGCTGTTTAGTGAAAGTTGATAAGCAGTAGGAACACGGTGATATGAAGACATAATATCGATATCGTGATAAATTAAGGGACAATACACTTCTCTGAGATTAGCTCCAACACAGGGATTAGTCAAGTCTCAGACCTCCAAACATTATTTTTACATTTCACATTTGTCACGTCGCCACCGACAGAGGGCACTGCGGCGCTTCTTCTGAAAGGACTTTGTTTTGTTCGCTCACTTCCAGACTAGCGCAAGCGTTAGCGCGGATTGGTCACATGTGTGTGTATGTTCAGTTAATGACACTAGCTATTTAAACGCCTGAGTTACTGAGCACGTTGCTCGTTATTGTTTGTAGATGTTGACACGTTCGTAGCGGTCGTATGTTTTGTCTCCATGCCACGTTTCCTGTTTCACGGTAAAGACCGCATTTGTTTTGAGTTTGTGTTTACATTTAATAAAGACCGTGACCTGCACCTGCATCCGCCTCCCGTCTACGATTGTGACAGAATAACGAGCCATATTATCGGAAGCAGCAGGTCGCCAGGATGGACGCCTGGTTTAAAGCATATGCAGAGTGGTATAACAGACTAGTGGAGCAGGGAAGAAGGACAGATGAGCTACTTGCTCAGAATGACCGCATGCTCAGGATACCGTGGCGGGACAGACCATGCACCATGCCACACCCGCCGTTCATAATGGACTAAGCCAGGCCACACCGACAGGAGGGGGAGTCTTTGGTCGGGGCTCAAGTCCAAGCCAATGTCCCAAGTCCAAGCTGAGTCCCAAGTCCAAGTCCAAGCTGCAGCCACAGCTCCCGTCCAAGCTCCTGACGCCCAAGTCCAGTCTCAAGCTCCTGAAGCCCAAGTCCAGTCTCAAGCTCCTGAAGCCCAAGTCCAGTCTCAAGCTCCTGACGCCCAAGTCCAGTCTCAAGCTCCTGAAGCCCAAGTCCAGTCTCAAGCTCCTGAAGCCCAAGTCCAGTCTCAAGCTCCTGTGTGCTCCATGTCGCTCCACTCTCTTGCTCCGCCGAGGACGTCACTCCGCTCTCTTGCTCCGCCGAGGACGTCACTCCGCTCTCTTGCTCCGCCGAGGACGTCGCTCCGCTCTCTTGCTCCGCCACTCTCTTGCTCCGCCACCTACCCTGAGCTCCGGTCCCTCTGGGGACGCCGCCCAGCGATCCAGGGCCGCCGGGGGCGGCCCCAAGCGTTTTAATAGCTTAATAGGGATAAATTCACACACTTAAAATCTCCATCCTGTGTTTATATGTTTCTGTAAAGCTGCTTTGAGACAATGTCCACTGTTAAAAGCACAATAAAACTGAATTGAATTGAATAATGGAAATCCTGCTAATAGTACGAGTGTGAAACATCAGCTCCACCTGCAACACTGATGTAGACCACATAACGTTCTCTGAAGCATTCTTATGTGTATATATTTTGTCCAACCAGTCGGTGCTCTTTAGAAGTCATCTTTAAAAGCCAATTTTCAGAGTAAAATAGAAGAAGATGCAAAACCTCTGGCAGGTGAAAGGATGCTGAGGAGAACAGGGGTTGAGTACGACGCTGAGTCACTTTTTGGATTAAATTATTGGTCAAGTGTCGAAAAAATGAGAGTCGTGAAAGCACTTTGCAGCCATACAGATGCAGACCTTCAGCAGAAACGCTTTCTCCACTGGTGCCACTTGGATTCATATGAAATCACTGTTGTTTTATGACACGAGGCTCCAGACGACCCGCTCATTGACACACACACACACACTTTGATTCTTCTCTTTTGTCTGTGTCTTGCTGCAGAACCCAGTCACCTACAGGCTCCGCCTTTTTTCACCTGACTAATCTTATTTTTTTGCCCTTGGAAGGGAAAATAAGATCCATATCTTCATGTCATCTCGTTTGGTTTGGGAGGTGTTCTGAGATATTCCTCTTCCTCTGGAGCCTCACTGGTATCTACATCATTCCTACCCTGCTGTATCTCAGAAGTTCCTCAGCAAGTTGAGGTGTGATGCTCGTTGAGGTTTAGGACGTGTCCACCACTGTGCCAGGTCTCAGAGATCCTCGGATCCTCAGTTCTTCTTGGCTGCTCCAGTGACTGCGCTGAAGTATCATGGGTGGTGTGGATTGGATTTGCAATTGAGTGCAGGTTCGATTCAGAGCGTCACTGTGGGATTATGAAACAATTCTCCATTTTTTCCACTTTGAGACCACCAAGTTCTGCCTCGGTTCTGGTGTGCGCAGTACTGAGCAAAAAGCTCGGGGTTTTTAACAGAGCCAATCACACCTGAGGTTGACCTGGATTTTCCTCTCGCTCGAGAGTTCTGTTTTAAGCCCGAACAGCACAAGTCCAAATCTAATGTCCTCTTTTTATTCATCTCATATTATGACTTGCCTCATATTGTGATTATTTCTTGTCAAAAGTTCATTTATGGAGATCTGCGCATCGAATCGTTCATTGGAAGATGTTATTTACTTCTCCACGAAGCTATCATTTCTCTCTCTGACATCACCTTGACCCCTGACCCTGACTATCTGTCACAAACAGCGCACGCTACGCTCATTAGCCTTCCGATCACGGCGCTCCGATCGTTTTTTTCCTCTCAGTATAAACTGAAATGCCTCCAACACTATCAGCGTTCCTTTACTGAAAGCCAGAGACGGAGACCGTGAGCTGAGACGGAGAACGTTCTAGTCTCACTGCTGACTTCAGAAGACAAGGCCATGAAGAAACTCATTTCAATACAAACTGATTGTCGTTATGTTGGAGTGGGTGTGGCTGCATGTTGGCAGGTCACATGACCACAACGTGTCTGAAACGCTAAAGTCTATAATGTACTGCGCTGTGTTCTGTTTTTGTTTGGAGATGAAAGAAAAGAGCGAGCGCTTGTAGTCTGAGCAAAAACACACAAAAAACCCTGTTCCACAGAATATAACACAATGTTTACCAACATGTTCCCACAGGATACAGGATACTATACACACACAACGCGGTGTAATCTCTCCCGCACGCCCAGAGGTTCTCCTGTAATAACTCCATTACTCATATCAACATGGAAAACTAATCCCGTCTGAATACGGCTTAACAGTCAGGAGCATCGGGAGTTACGCTTTCGGTGGATACGAGAAGGATAACGATCAAATTCCGAACAAATTATTGCCTCATGTAACGTTATTTCTAGCGGTTTCCATGGCGATAGCTAATTTGGTTTTCTGCTTGCTCAGGGTGTGACTTTTCGGCCTGTTAGAGTCTCCTAACCCTGCATTTCCATACCAACAATAGAGTCTCGTGAGAAGCAGTTAACCTTTAACCCCTGCGAGAATAAAAGCCTGGATCCAAAACCTGCAACTGCTGATGATTTTGTGCTTTTGGGAAGGAAAACATTCCCGTTTGTGTAAACAGTAAGGGTAAGGGTAAGGGTAGGGTTATAAACATGGCGTTATTTATTTATTTAGTCACACCAGGTAAAAGAAAACACTTTGTGCTAAAAGCTCTTCATAAAAAATAATAATAATAATAATAATAATAATAATAATAATAATAATAAACTTTATTTTATAAAGCGCCTTTAAAGCAGCTTCTCAAAGTGCTGTACATAAAAACACAAATCACAGAATTAATAAAAGTTAATTAAAAAGAATAAAACAACTGTAATAAAAAACAAATATAAACAATCAAAAAGATATCAAGAATCAAACGCGAGTCTAAAAAAGTGTCTTTAAAAGAGCTTTAAAAATGCCAAAGGACTGAGCTTCCCTCAGTTCAGGGGGAAGAGAGTTCCAGAGTGATGGAGCGTAGACAGAAAAAGCCCTGTCACCCATAGACTTAAGGTGGGTTGGTGGAACCGTTAGTAGATTCCCCTGTGAGGAGCGCAGATCCGGTTGCTTTCGGTTTTAAAAATTGGCCTGAAATGTGTGTTCCACGATTATCAGTAGCTAATGCTAGTGAAAAAAATGTTTGATTGACATTAATAAAAATATAAACGACAATTGCAATTTACGGTAAACATTCTGAGGCGCTCAAACATTTTCTTGTAAAAATAACTCCCTCAGACGGAAGCGTAGGTCATGATACCACATCTCCTACCGAGTTCTTCACGTTCTTAATAATCAGTCGTGGTGAGCGAGTTTAATCCGAACGTGTCGGCGTATAAAACGAGGACTGGCGATATGATGGTGTGATAACGTCACGACGCGCTGTTCTGAGAGATCTCACTTTCTCATGATGTTTTCATCGGACCATTTTATCTCCGTTTAGAAGAAGCAGCTTTTCACGATTTGTAAAGTTTTGTAATAATTTGACCTATTTAATCATTCATGTTCATCAGGAGCTCGGAGTTTTTGTGATTGTTGCTTCCAAAACGCTCGATTTTGTGGCAGCTTTTTAAAAACTTGTAAGGAAATTTGTGGAGTTTTTGCTCTTTTTTCGGAAATCTAACTGAATCGGCAAAATCGCAACTGGCACAAAATCGGTCCTGCGCTCTTCCACGGTGATGCGTGCTGGTAAACGACGCACGTGAATGGAAGAGGGATTTGGCTGAACGCACGTCGTGATGAAGTTACGACACGTCTCGGCTGAACCCCGCGTAAAGCCTGCGGAAATTTTGAAGGATCGCAGCTCCTCCCACTTTTGCGTTCATTTCTGCGATCACTAACTCCCAGAAATCCCGGAGGGAACTGATTTATATATATTACATATAGGTATCGACTCGTATTTTCATTTTTAAACGTAGCATCAGAAATAAACGGTACGTTCTCCTTCATAGGAACATCTTTAAAACCTTCAGTGTGGATCTTTATACCTTTAAACCTTATATAATCGGACCTTAAGGGTCACTTATGTACCTCTAAAGCGGTATACATTCATCTCCAGAGCGTTTTCTCCTGCTCAGGGTCACCACGGGTCCGGACTCTCTCCCGGAACGCTGATTCAGTTCAGTGCTTCAAAGCTTTACGCTAAACGCTAATTACAGGTAAAGCACATGCACCGTCGCAGGTACACGAGACGTCTTAAACATACCAAAACCCTACACTTGATGGTAGTCTAATTTGAAATATCTGGTGAACCTATTTCCTTCGGATCAGTTTAATAAGGATTTGGTATCTAATGTCGCTCCATCAGTGATGTTCACATGAACGCCTGTGAGATCAGTTCACACTCCACAACCTCTCCACTGAGGAGCTTCTTCTTTTCCACCATAAACGTTTATTAGGTGCAGGTTCAACATGCTTTTGATGAATCCTGGACTTCCTCTGTCAGAGAGGAACAAAGTCCTCGGCTACAGGAGACAAAGGACAGCCTTCGACGTTTTCTTTCTCTTTTTTTCTGTCCATCACATTACAGCAGGCCAGAGAGCGAGAAATGAGATTCCAGCACTCAATAAATAATGAAGCTATCTTCTGGCCAGGAAAAGCACCTTCATTACCCCAACAGTCTGCAGGACGCTCGCCTCCAATTCATTCCAGCGGCCAGAACATTACCTTCATTTTATGCATAATGCCCTTTAAACACCTTCTGTTACAACACCTCGTGTGTGTGTGTGTGTGTGTGTGTGTGTGTGTGTGTGTGTGTGTGTGTGCGTGTGCGTGCGTATAAGTGTGTGTGTGTGTGCGTGTGCGTGCGTATAAGTGTGTGTATGTGTGCGTGTGCGTGCGTATAAGTGTGTGTGTGTGTGCGTGTGTGCGTGTATGTGTGTGTGTGTGTGTGAATAATAGAAAGCGTGACAGGGTAACAAACCACGGCTCTCAGCGGGCCAAATATGATTTGCGCTCTCTTGCTATTCAGCTTTAGATTCTGTTTGAATGTCCTGTCTCAGACAAAAGACGCGCTGAAGTCTCTGAAAACAACAACAACAACAACAACAAAAAGAAAACGAAAGACAAATGCAGTAAAAAAACACCTGTATCGCAGGACACCGGACGAGACGCATCTTCACCAGAGATGGATTATTTTTATTTCCTGACTTCTAGCTTGAAGTGAGCTTGTACAAACTATACAAACTAGACAAACTGTACAACTTTGGTTAGACACTAGATCAGACACACTGGGTAATGTGTAGAAGTCGTTATTTCACACCGTATAACACTGGGGATAACACCGGGTGATGGATGGAGTGACGAAGAGAAAGAATAAAGAATGATGTGTAGTACTCTTTATCCATTTAGTTGTGGAATATAAAATAAGTCCCGGTTCTCTCTCATGTTCTAGCAGCTGTAAACAGGCGTTCCCTCACCCGCGCGTCTCTTCCCGTCACGGCCGCTGCACTGCTGTCAGAGCTGCTGTGATCAGAAACAACCCAATCCCTTCTGACCAATCAGATTCAAGCATTCCGCACTGCTGTGGTCTGTGGTCTAGGTTCGATTAAAACCTGCTGAAAGTAAGAGACGGATAATGATAATGCCTCCTATCACGTCCAGGCGCCCTGGTTTCCGTCCGAGCCTTAATTCAGGAGCGCTTTATTGAATTAAAGCGGCTAAACGACGAGATAATCTGGTTTGAAGTTTGCTCCAAAGCCGTGCAAGACACATTACGGCCGCTGCTCTCTTCCTCCACTGCTCCTGTCCTGAGCGCTGGCGTGGTCCGTGTCTTCTCCACCTCCATCTCTGTGTGAGGTTTACACAGCTGAGGGACATGCTAGCAGGTTAGGTCAGAAAACACACTGCTAGTGTGGTGTAAAAACACAGTTTTGGTACGTTTCCTGTGAGTTTGAGATCACATGACCGAGACGTTCGGATCATCTAAGGAATCTGTACCATTTCATCATATATCTCTGATCTAACGCAGAAAGAGCTCTGGAGGCTGAGCAGTAGAAAGCTGTGAGCAACATCTTGATATGATGATGTGACGTGATGTCCATCCATGCTCCTGTGCGACAAAATAAACTGTCCCACGCGTGGAGCTTCTGCTCAGGATCAGAGAACGCGGTGTCGCTACCTGATGTGTTCAAGTGGAACCTCATGAAGCTGTGACTTTAACACGGGAAGCGAAACACAGTACAGAGGGTGAGACACTTCTCACTGATGTTTAACAGGAAATGAGGCCAGCTAGTTAGTTTATTTATCTAGACGCCCCATAGCCATTCATTATTTTACTGTATACGGACGACGAGTTGGGAACATTGACATGTGCTGGGAATTTACTGAGAAAACAGTCAGTACTACTGAAATACACGTCCACTGGCGCGGCCACAAGTAAGTGGCATGAGACTGCAGGAAAGCAACGGGATAGAGACAAAGATCGACAACATGAGAAAAGGAAAGAGGAGCTCTCGTTTATGAAAGAATGAGATTAAGAGAGAGAGAGAGAGAGAGAGAGAGAGAGAGAGATTAAGAGAGATTGAGAGAAAGAGAGATTATGAGAGAGAGAGAAAGAGAGAGAGAGAAAGAGAGATTAAGAGAGATTGAGAGAGAGAAAGAGATTGAGAGAGAGAGAGAGATTGAGGGAGAGAGAGAGAGAGAGAGAAAGAGATTAAGAGAGAGAGAGAAAGAAATTAAGAGAAATTGAAAAAAAAAAAAAGAGAGAGAGATTAAGAGAGAAAGAGATTAGCGGAGAGAGAGAGATTAAGAGATATTGAGAGAAAGAGAGAGAGATTAAGAGAGAGAGAGAGAGAGAGAGAGAGAGAGAGAGAGACACAGAGATGGAAACAGACAGAAGTGGACAAAGAGAAAGATAGATGACTAAGCAGAAAATAGGAAAGATAAGAACAGTGAAAAAAACAGAAGAATGTAGAGATACAGAGACACATGAAGAGAGAATAAGACGTCAGTCCTTCAAGGATGTAGGAACTTTAGGACAATAAAGGAAATGCCGTAATATACGGAGGAGCGTGTATATATATATAATATATAATAATCACATATATATAATATACGCAATTTTTCATAATTAGCTCAGATTTGGGCCGAGACGCGTCATGTGACATCATAAAACGCATTCAGACAAAGCCCTCTCTGATTCACGTGCGCTGAACGTGAGTACAGCTAAAAGCTCTCGTTTACCAACAAACATCTCTGCGAAAGACATTAGCTGCATTTACATGGACAACAATAATCCACTCTTAATCTGATTAAGACCAGTTAAGAAACTAGCATGTAAACAGCAATTTTTACTTACCTTAATCTGATTAAGGTCACACTTGAAGTAAGCTCGAATAGAATTAAGACAGGTGGAGTACTCCTGTTTTAGTCGTATTATGGACGTGCATTACAGACATGTAAACACCTTAATCACATTATGAACGTCGTGTGAGAGTTTTCACCGCATTGTGTAACAGGACACGATCACACACGGCAGTTTTACGGCGAACAAGAGAGTTCGGCTGCGTCCCAAACCGCATACTTTGCTACTATAGTCCTGTAGTGGGGGAAAAATACATGTATCTCGGCTACTATATAGACGGTAACTACGCGATTTGGGACACACCCACGGCTTCAAGCAGTCGTCTATTAGCACGTACAGCATGACAAAAAATTAACTGCACTTAAAGCGTTCGTAAAAAAATGTAATAAAAACACCAGAACTGTATACGGTCCCATAACGAAGACCAACTGTATGTTGACACGTGAAATTCTGGAGGGACGTGGGACGGCGTGGCGCGGTGACGTAATGACGTGGGCTC
This sequence comes from Ameiurus melas, assembly GCA_012411365.1. NCBI lineage: Eukaryota > Metazoa > Chordata > Actinopteri > Siluriformes > Ictaluridae > Ameiurus > Ameiurus melas. The sequence continues at coordinate 35,680,535 of CM022758.1, forward strand.
TTAATCTAATTATGATTTATAACATGTAACACGGGAACATGACAGGAGTGTTCTAAAAGAGACTCATGTAAACACCTTAATCAGAATATTACCTTAATCAGAGTAAGGTCAATAATCAGATTGCTGATGTCCATGTAAACGTAGTGAGTGGTGTAAATCTATTTCTGTGAGACTGTAATTTGTAGTTTTAGTGTACGGACTGAAGATGAGTCAGATCTTCAGATTCCTTATGTTTAAGTTAATTCAGAAACAGAAGTATAACTTCAGAAACGTTTCTTCACCAGCTCATGGAGCAGGAAAAGATGGAGCGTGAAGGGCTGAAGAGAGTGGAGCGAGTTTCCCGGAATATGTCCCTAAATTCGCGGTATGTTTGGCCCTCACTAGTCACGATTAGCCAACAGGAACACAAGCCTA
>CM022758.1:35685948-35693448 GCA_012411365.1 Ameiurus melas
CTCGCGTCCAGCCGCTCCAGGCACACCGAGCACTCCAGTAAATCCAACAGCGACGACTCGTCCATCTTCGGTCCAGTCACGGCGCGTGCAGCATTAACACGTAATCCCGTTCACCGAACACGGCGCGAGAGCACACATACCGACACCGACGCTCCTCCGTGACGCGCGTGCTCTCCTCCTCTCGCGCAGCTGCTCGACAAGCGCTGTGGGGTTTGGGTTTTTTTTTTTTTTCATGGTTTAATTTTTTTTTTAACTCCACCGCTTCTCCGGAAATAGCCACGCCCCCTAGCGGAGCTCTCTGCTCCGGGATTGGTCAGCGGTCGCTATGGTCACACACGACATGTCAAAGTGAGCTACAACTGAAAGGGAAGAAGAACAGGAAGCTGCAGCTGTTTCAGGTGTAACTGAGGAAAGTTTCAGAGGAATAAAGTTCTGTATCCTTCAGTGTAACTAGTTATCACTTTAATTCAGTTATCGATATTCCTCCAGCAGCAGCGTGATAATGAACACACACTTCAGTGTTCTGTCCCGCGCGCTGAAAACACACACCTGCATCTATTCATCCTAAACAACTCCTTCAAGTGTTTCAGTTCCTGCCAGTGTTAATCAGTCCACATCATAAAGGACCCGCAGTGTTCCACACCAACTTTATTATTATTATTATTATTATTATTAAGAATAATAAAGCTTTTCGGTTACACTAACGGTCAAAACTCTGGAGGAACACAGATGGAACTATGGGAATTATGTGATAAAAAATCCAAAATAAATCTAAATAATTCAGTATTTTAGCATCTTCAGAGTAGACGCCCTGTTTGTCTTGAGGAATTTCCCTGAGATGCGTTTGAAACCGTATTAAAGGAGTTCTCTCTGACACTGCACACTCGTCTCTGCTTTTTAGAATATTTATGTTTACCATCCATCCATCCATCCATCTTCTACAGCTTACTCCTTCAGGGACACGGGGAACCTGGAGTCTATCCCAGGGAGCATGGGACACAAGGCGGGGTACACCCTGGACAGGGGACAGTCCATCACAGGGGACAATCACACACACACACTCTCACACACCCATTCATACACTACGGACACTTTAGATACGCCGATCAGACTACCATGCATGTGTTTGGACTGGGGGGAAACCGGAGTACCCGGAGGAAACCCCCGCAGCACGGGGAGAACATGCGAACTCCGCACACACACACACACACACACACACAGGAACACGGTGGGAATCAAACCCCTGACCCTGGAGGTGTGAGGAGAATGTACTAACCGTCTCGTGCTAACTTGGATAGATGCTTTTATCCAGAGCGACTTACAAATGAGAAAATACAAGTAAAGTGAAATCAAGCGGAGAACAGTACGAGTAGTGCTACTGTACGAGATCTATAATAGAGTTCCAGAAGAGGTAAAGTACACAGAGTCGAGGTGTTAATGCCAGAGTACATTTTTATTCATTTTATTTTATTTATTTTTTAATGAGGTGGTTAGGTGTTCACGGAAGAGGTCGGTCTTCAGCTGTTTTTTGAAGAAGGTGAGAGATGCTGCGGTCAGGATCGATTATTTCCCTCCGAGTCGTCCGTTTAAATAAATATCTTTTGGTAAATAAAATGTTAGTGTTCTAATGAAAGAAATGAATGTTATTGCACCATTATATTTTTGTTTTCGCCACCGATTTTACACATTTAATCACACACCTTCAGATCAAAAGGTTTTTAACATCACGAGAAACATTTCAGTCGAGTGTCCGCAAACTTTTGACCGGTGGAGTGTGTGTGTGTGTGTGTGTGTGTGTGTGCTATATAATCATGAGAGGCTCTCTTTGTTTTTTAACTATACTTTCGCTATTTTTGTACTACTGTACTGGGGTATAAAGTAACCCAGAACTCAAACATGTGATTTTAAACCTCATTCACGCCGTACGTTTCACTATGAAACAATAAACGGATAAAAGCACTACATGTAGTTCGTGAATGACGTAATTACACCATGCATGTGGTATAAAAGGAATAAACCGATCCTGGACGTGGTGTAACAGGAAACTAACACCACGTCTTCACTTCGTCCTCGTCTGGATTATTTTTATTCCTTATATTAAAGTCACATTTTGCTCCATTTGAAACAGAGACTTCTGGGTAAAGTTGTTTCCGAGCATTACGACTGAGCTCACACAGGGACCACAGGGACCTCGTGAAATCTTCTCATCAATTAAATGTTTAAAAACTATGCCAAATGCCATTTTGTGCCCCCTTTCTGGCTGCTAAAAGCCCACTGTGGTGTGTCTGATCTGTGTGTGTGTGTGTGTGTGTGTGTGTGTGTGTGTCTGACCCATATAGAGGTTCCTGAAAACATTGCACCACTAACCACAGCATATTTTGGGAACATTAATATGCTGACATCGAGGCGGTTTTTATTTTTTTCCCACACACTCATCTATTCTAGCTCGGAGGCATCTGTTGTTAAAACTGAACTCTTTGCAGGGAGGAAACAGCGCTCCTCACACCTGCCTGACAGGCGCTTAGTGTTCCGCCATCAGACCATCACAATCACTTCACTGCCTGGGAGACAGACAGACACAGAGATAGACAATAAGGGAAGTATATCAGCAGCGCACGGTGTAATAATGCCGAGATTAGACAGCGGACAGGAGATCAGACTATAGACAGTGTGGTGAAGTGTGACATGTTTGTGCAGAGTGCAAAGAGTTTTAAATTGGACCTATTATTGCAAAACACACTTTTAAATGGTGTGTGAAGATAAGTGTGTGTCGGCAGTGTGTGTGTGTGTGTGTGTGTGTGTGTGTGTGTGTGTACACAACACCCCTACAACAGTACAAATCCACACACTCCTTTTTTATATTCCCAATAAATCATAAACAGTGTCTCAAAATCGTGATGTTTATATTTTTGCCCTAATGTGAAGTCACATTGAAACAAGCCCCGCCCAGGGACTCTTCCCTATTAGCATAGCTCCTCCCCTGAATAAGCTCCACACAGTCGGCCATGTTCTCCGTGCTGGAGCAGCTATAGTGATGAGAAGAATGAAGAACGTCTGAGTTTCGTAAGCGTTGTAAGTGTTCTGTTGTAAAAATGAACGTCAGAGTCCTCATGTTCTCTGGCGCCAGAACCTCTGAGCACGCAGTGGAGAAGTTTCATTAAATCAGCTCACACCAGACTGCTCTGTGAACGCGGGTCAGTACAAAGCAGGATTTCTCAAGACCGGATCAGTACCAACTGCTCGTGTTCCAGCTTCATATCAAGACGTATCGCACTTTATATTTTGTGAATGTTTGTGAATCGTCTTTCTGAAGGTGTTTGTTAGCAGATTCCACGGTTAATGCGACTAAACTGTTTCTGATTGTATTCACGGAGACCAGAGCCATGTCCTCAGTTTTTTTTTTTTGAAAACTGTGAACGTTTTGTGCGAATCATTTTAACATCAGAAGCACGAGCTGTAAAGAATCATACGCAGCAGTGTTTGAAGCACGAGCTGAAACTCCATAGTCACATTCTGAGGACACCTGAGACTCACATTACATCCTGTATAAAGGGGCATAAATAGGTCTCCTTTAAGGTGGTTGCTATGGGCTGGAGTGGTTACATGTCTAGATTGCCTGTGAGAAGAAGCTGGTTGGGGAGGTGATGGACCTGTAGCAGTTTGACAAAGAGCTGTTTGCCTGGATGACCTGGATGAAACGACTTCCCCAGCGCTCCTCTTTGCCCTGATGGTTCCAAGTGTTTGGTTTTGGTGAGTTCACAGCTGAAAACCTTCTCAGCCCAGAAACAGTGTCTCTGCTGGGGACCAGAGTTGTGGCCAAACCCAGGAGGTTTCTGTGATGTAAAAATAATAATAATAAAGACAAACACCTTAATAAAGGGTCATGTGACTGTGCTCAGAATTAACCAATCACTTTTAAAATCTTGTTCAAAAGCAGTGCTTAATTTGTAAATCTGCAGGTCCCGGACTAATCAGAGGGAAGTGATGTGGCGGGTCAGGAGGTCCCTGAACTTACAGACACGTAAAAGTGCTTGTAGGTCTATTTACAATAAAGTAACATTAACTGCACACCACAATCAATAAAAACACGTCTTATCTTTCACAAAATATTCCACAAAGCTGTCATGTCGGTGTCTCCTCCTCTTCCCCGCGTCGTGTTGCGATTTGAGTCCGTGACGGTCCCGTGTCCCGTACGTATACACGAGCACGCAGACGGCTCGGGACTGATCTCTGTAAGCAGCGATGAGATCTAAGAAGAGAGTTAAGAATCTGTTCCCACGACTTATTAACATTTACATTTATATTCATATTATTTTTTATCCAAAGTGATTTATAAATGATTAAACACAAGCAAAGCGAAATATCAAGCGGAGAACAATACAAGTAGTGCTACTGTACAAGATCCATTCATTTAGATCTATAAAAACACTTGAGCATGTTTATTCTTAACATGTGTCCACGATATATTGTTTTATTTTACGCTCATGTCAGGTGTGAGGCTCGGTAAACATCTGCCTCAGTTCTTCTGGAGTTTTCTGTGTATTGAGTCCCGGTATTCAGCGACTGTATGAGGGATGTTCACTCTATTTGATTCCAGCACTCGATCTCACTTTCAGAGCCACGAGCCGACTGACAACGATTAGCCTCGTAAGTGCTTCTAAAAACCTTCCACAATCATGCTAGTGTTAGCACGGCTACTCGTGGGACCACGTTGTGTTCGTAAAAATGCTGTTAATGATAACTTTCTTTTGATCGTGATGCACTGAACATCGCACGCTTCGTGACTGTAGACTTCGCTTTGTGACAACGAATTCAGGTGACCTTTGAACTTGAGCTGATTATGTTATGTGAAAGAGGCCATTGTTTGGCTATTAGCGGTATTTAAACAGCGGTAATATACGATTAGCATTTTTATTGCAGTTTTTTTTTTGTTCTATTTGACCTTTGGTGAATTAAAAACTAAAACTATTTGTTTTGATGATGTTGTGTCAGGCTCCAGAAATGGCGTAAATCATCATACAGCTGTCCTCCAGGAAGTGACTCTGATTAACTCCAAATAAAGATCAGCTGTTTCTGTACAATTTTCTTGACATCTTCTTGGTTTCATCCAACTGCTAACGCCATTGTCTGCAAAGAGCTTGCAACGTCTGTACAGCATCTCACTGTGGAATGATATGAATCAGGAGAGGTGCGAAAGAATATCAAAAGCATTAGGTGTACCATGGAACACCGTGAAGGCCATCATCAACATGTGGAGAAAATGGAGCACCACAGTGACGTCATCAAGAACAGGAAGTCTCTCCAAAATCTATAAATGGACAAGAAGGAAACTTACCAGGGAGGCTGCCAAGAGACCTACGATTACAGGATCTGCAGGAACATCTGACAAGTTCTGATTAATCTCTGCATTCCGATTACTCTCGTATTCTTCACACGTCTCGGCGATGGAGTATCCTTTCTCATAAAAAACATCCAAGCTCAACTAAATCACCCCAAAACATGTGTCATGTGTTCTGGTCTGAGGAAATCAAGGTAGAACTTTTTCAACATAATTCTTAAAGATATCACCGAGTGCACACCATCTCCACAGAGAAGCATGGTGGTGGCAGCAGCAGCTACTTCTCTTCAACTGGGACTAGGGCTCTAGTCAGGATAGAGGGAATTATGGGTATCTCCAAATACCAATCTCTTTCAGCACAAAACCCGTAGACCTCAAACCTGTTAGACAGCTGAAGATGAAAAATTCCAGCAAAATTCACCTTCCAACGATAATGATGCAGAGCACAAATCCAAGTCAATAAAGAAAAGGCTTCAGAAGAAGAAGATCAACGTTGTCGAATGGCTCAGTCGGAGCAATCGAACAGTGGGATTAGGAATAACGGGTTGATTTGAACCCTCTAGTGCACAGCGTTGCTCTCAGGCGACGGAACCTTTTCTTAAGCCCCATGTCCAGTACATGTTTTTTTTTAATTATTGTAACCAACCAGAATGATCAAAAAAGTATCAAAGAAGAGTCCCATAAGGTTTGGGAGTCACTATCACGCATCATTTGAAGGCGGGACTTCCTTTTCTGACGCACGGTCACAGGAGCACATGGTGTGAGTAGAAGTAAAGGTTATTTGCTTTACTATTCGTATTTAAAATGACATTGACTGTAAATAAACAATATATGTGGAAATGAAGGTGAAGAGAAGCCTTTTGACAGATTTCATGAAGTTTTTGTTTCTTTTCATGTTCAGAAATTGAGTTTTTTTGTTGCCTGAGGGCAACGGGATGAGAGATTTAATCGATCAATCCCAACAGTGGGATGAGGGATAACAGGTTGATTTTAAGGGGATAAACTGTGGATTAGGGATAACTATTTGCCTACAGAGAGGGTAGAGGTGTGGATGATGCTATACTCTATCTTCTAAATCTTGTATATAAGCATTTTGTATATATATATATGTGTGTATTTATATGTGTGTGTGTATTTCTATTTAATGTGTATTCTTTCTTCTCTGTTTGTTGTGTGATTGAGCTGTTGTGACGAGGGAAATTCCCCAATGTGGGATCAATAAAGTTTGAGTCTTATCTAAGGTATCCATGCTTATCCAGGCTTTTATTGATTGATTTCTCTTCTGCTTTAATACGTTCAACATAATTTAATAGAGAAATTCATATCTAATTGTAACTGTGATTTAAATGTTGCTGGATGGATTTGAGATTTTTGACAGGAAGGTCAGTGTGTTAAAATGAATGCTGTATATAATATTCCAAACCCTTATTTTGTTCTCCTGCGTCTCCTCACGATGTTGTTTGTCACCATTGTTATAAATATTTACACAAATGATTGTTGTGTTTTGTACGAGGACAGTGTTATTAAATACGCAGGTGACTCTGTGATAGTGCGTGTTCTACAGGAACAGGATGAAGGGCGTGGTCATGTAGAGGAGGACCGTGATTGGGTGTAGTAAACTCCACCTGCAGTTAAATGTGGAAATCTAAACACATGTTCATTAGGTGTGTGAGGTGGACATTAAGTCCAGGGTTGATGAAGGTGGATGGTGTGGATACTGAGACGATTATAAATATCTTGGGAACGTGATTGACAGTAAATGAAGTTTTGAAGCGAGTGTTTCGGTTGTTTGCAACAAGTTTCAATAAAGATTGTTGTTGTTTTTTTTTAAGGAGGATGAAAACATTTAACGTTTGCTCCAAGATCATGACTTTATTTTATAAGTCTTTTGTATCGTAGCCTGGTTTAGCAATGTTACATTACTAATAGGAACAGGTTAATAATCTTATGGAGTAAGTCAAAACCAGCCTGTTTATTTCTCATGGTCCGGTTTGGAATAAGGCACGTTCAATTTGAAGAAATTGAGATCATCCGTTATATAAAGAATTTAAATGGTTGCCTTCTGGGCGTGGTTTTAGAGCTGAGTGAAGAATAAAATGATTTAAGGGTTTATGTTTGTTTAGGTGGCTGTTGGTTTAACAAACTCTTCGTTTCTGATATGA
>CM022758.1:35700948-35705948 GCA_012411365.1 Ameiurus melas
TGTGAATGAGGTTTTGATTGTAAATAAACTGATATACTGTATATGCTGGGGCTGTGCACAACCTGAACTACGGAGGAGGCGCCACTGATCGTCAGAGGCTTCGAAGAGAAAAGATTAAATGTGTAAATAATTCATATTAATCACAAAACAAACTCATATTAAAATCACACCATAGTGGACCAATAAAACATTACACTCTATATTAGGCATCCATTGATGTTTCAGTAACCAGGGGGACAGTGGATCCAGAACCTGTATTATAAGAAGCTGCTTTTAAAGGTGCTTTATAAAATAAAGTTTATTATTATTATTATTATATTACAATTGAACTTGTTTCTTGGTGTGCAGTCTTTTTACTAGCATGTTTTTGTTTTTTGCACCACTAGGTGGTGATGTCTGCCTGAAATTCCTTCACCTTCATAACCAACTTCTCCTGCTCAGGGTCAAGGAACACGCACCGAGCTTCAACGGTAATATCTTTTATTTTCTGTAAACGCTTTTAGAAAATAAGAACAATGATTACGATTATACACTCGCCTGACATTTTATTATTTATTCATTCATGCAGGTATCCAATCAGTAAATCACGTGTCAGCCGTGCAACGCAGTAAATCATGCAGGCGAAGGCCGAGAGCTTCAGTTTACAGTGAAGACTGGACAAACATCATATTTCCAGTCTCCGTCTGTGCAGTGTGGGTGAGTCTGTGTCCACTGTAGCATCACAGTCCTGTTCTTGGCTGACAGGAATGACCGTCCTCATGGTTCAGGATATTGTGCATACTGGTATGCTTTTCATTTCAAGATGGCCGTAAAGAGCAGTTATTTGAGCCTTCCTGTCTCGCTGTTTTTATCTGAAGACCTTTCTGCCGGCAGATCCGCAGACTGGCTGTTTTTTGTTTTTCGCACCATTCTGAGTAAACCCCTGTACTCGTATCGGCACCACGCATCATGCCACAGAGATCACATGTTGTCCATGTCACACGTCCTGTTATAGACGAGTCACAGAAGGAATTATACATTTTCATTACGAGACGTGTCCGTAATATACAGCAGCTGTGCACTGTGTATGAATAGTCTGTATCGAGAAGAATTACGCCAGCAGGTGGCGCAGTGTGTTCCATCCTGCTGCTTCTATCTCCTACCTGTTTCAGGTTCTTTAAAGTCAGGGGCGGAGATCATCCACTCCTCTTTTTTTCCTCCCTCTCTCACTCTCTCTTGCTCTTCTTTTTCTCGAGGAGGAGCTTTCATTTCCTAAGAGGAGAAAAAAGTCACACTCACACGCTGCGTGGATCTAGACTTCTGAGAGTTTCTGCACGTATCTCTGAGCTAAAGCGTGACACTCACAACAGTGCCGAAGAAGAAGAAAATAAGAAGAAGGCCAAGGAGAAGATCTACACACATTTACACACAACAAGGCTCCGTCTCCTCCTGCAGGTAAGACACTCGTGTTTTCACCAAAAAAAAAAAAAAAATCCCCTCTCAGGAATGTAGTGAGGGGGGAGAGACAGAGACGGGGACAGAGACACTGTGTTCAGAGAGAATGGGGAATTCCTGCTTAAACATGATATTATATATATTCATATGTAGATCATATCTATGTGTCACAGTGAACCTTTGACTTGTGCAACAAAAAAAGTGCCATTATGTGCATAAACTTTTCTTGTCTTATGTTTATTGATTTTTTTGATAATTAGATGCATGCTGTGTTTTTGTAAATAGTTTGCAAAGATAGAATAAAATTCACCATTTTTCTTCACAAATGTTTTTTTTGTGTTTTATTTGTATATTGTGATGTCACTTTGTACACTGATGTACACTATATTTATTTTTAAAACTTATTTCTGTAATCTAATCATAACATTTAACATTAATAATATCTATTAGTAAGTCCATTCTTATACTCTTTTAATATTTGAATATTTTATGTTCATATCCTTCACACTTTCCCTCGTTCTTTTCCTGTCCCATCCAAACAGCGCGCTGATCTGATGCTCCTGGGAATGTTCTGGATTCTAGTCTATATTTAAAGTCATTTTTAAAAAGTTTCATACACATTCAGCTCCTCCATTAAGACGCGACACGCATCAGATTAATATGAGCACAGACAGACGTGGATTTTACATAGCACAGCAGAGATAGCAGATGTGTGTGTGTGTGTGTGTGTGTGTGTGTGTGTGTGTGACATTAGTACAGCAGCTCAGAAGAAAGATTTGTGAGTCCTTTTTTTCCTGTTTAACGTTTCATTTTTATTGAACATTTCTGCTGAACTTCTGATGAACATTTCTACATTTCTACTGAACAATTTTTGCTAAACCAGTTCTGCTAAACATTTCTGCATAACATTTCTACTGCTAAGCCTATCTAAATCGCCTTTTCTGTTCTGTCATCCCCACCAATTCCCAAAAATCCCTTTTTTCTGTTAAATAATTTTTTACATATAAAATACTAAAAATAAGAAAATGTAAATAAAGTGTAAAAAAGCAAATAAAGTGATTTAGTAAACAGAGAGAGAAATAGAAAGAGAGAGAGAGACAGAGAGAAGGAGAGAGAGAGAGACAGAGACAGAGAGAGAGAGAAGGAGAGAGAGAGAGAAAGAGAGAGAGGCGAGAGAGAGAGAAAGAGACTTTTGACTTTTACAATGTTTTATTTAACAAAACGTCACACTATACACGTAAAAGTTGAAAGTGAGTCAATAAATAAATAAATATTTAAAGCGCATTAAAAAAAGATCATAAATCTATTAGCTAATAATTGAGGTAAATAAGAAAGAGAGAGAGAGAGAGAGAGAGAGAGAGAGAGAGAGAGAGACAGGGAGAGAGTAAATGGGTCTCAGAAAATAAAAGTTCTTCAGTGATCCTTGTATAATTAAGGGATAATTTTCGTGTAATAAAGGGTTCTTTCTGCTGTAGGGTTCTAGTGAGAACATCAGCACCGAAAGCCCAATAAATATCAGCTAATTAATGTTTAATGAACCTGAGTACAGTGCTGAGAAGTGATTTGATGATGAGGATGATCACCAGCCTAGCGTCTCTCTTATTACAGAAATAAAGTTTATTCCAATAAATTCACTTCCATTCTTGAACTTTTTAAAACACTATTCTACAGATTTTAAAAGAACATAATTGTTTTTTTTTTCTTTTCTCCTCCACCTGAGATTAGAAACCCTTCAGGGGAAAGTCCTGCTTTACAAACATGCGCCTGCCTGCCTTCTTTCCTCTGATCCCTCTCTCTCTCTCTCTCTCTCTCTCTCTCTTTGCGCTCGCTTCTGATCTTCAAATTATAACAACTCAAAGTGGGACATAAATCCCTCTGTCCATTCCATCTTTTTTGGCCTTGAGCTCTGTAAAATGAAGGGAAGTTGAAGGTTGGTGATTTCACGCAGAGACAGTGTGATGTGTGAAGGTGTCTAAAAGAGGTTTTGGTGTGTTTTCTGCTACATCTGTGAGCTTTACTGTGACACACACCTGTTTTAGTTATTTATCTCCTTACTGGTGTTATAGTGTAAAGACCTGTTCACACCGGGACGTTTACACAGGAGTGTTCACACCCACGTGTAAAACGTGTGGCGTCACTGCTTCAAATTGTTTTAGGGTCTCTGTTCTGTTTTTTTAAAAACTGGCCAACCAATGAGATTCGCGCTTTTGTTCATGTGACCGGAGCCGTTGAAATTACATAAGAACCACGACTTTGTGGCGCGCAAGCACAAAACTGTCTTGCTGAGCACATGTCGATACCTAGAGAAGAAGAAGATACAAGCAAGAATGAAGATGAATGTTGAGTTGGTGTCTGAACACCAAGAACTTTACGATAAATGCCACAGCGACCACAAAAACATTGATAAGAGGGAATTGCTGTGAAAAATCCATTCTCTGTTCTACCAGTCCGCAAAAAGTGTGCGAATGGATATTAGCGAAGAAGTAAATACTGTCTCTCTTCTTCTTCTCGGTGATGAGAAACAGAAACAGAAAGTTGTGCAGCGCCACCTTGTGTACCGAGGTATTTCTGCTTTTCACTAAGCGCCATCTACTGTCAGGAAGTGAATAACACCTGGGTGTAAACACAAATAAACGCGTCAAATAACAGACTATTTAACTCATTGAAAAAAATTTCTCGATATGAACAGACTTTTAGAGCGCGTTTACACCCAATTCACACGTGAGTGTCACGTCAAACCCTCAGTCCATGCACAGTGTGTTTCGTTTTGAGAATCTAATGTTTAATAATTAATGGAGGAAGTAGAGTTCCAGAGCTATAGAAAACCTCTGCCAAAATACCCCCCACACTGATAACCCCGCCCCCACATTGATAACCCCACCCCCTACAAAACTCTCCCCTTTATTAATCAATTACACTCATTAGATGGTGAGATGGTGTTACTACAACGTCAAACCCGGAAATAAACTCTCATTTGTTTTGCAAAGATATTCCAGCTGTTCCTACAAATCCCTTGACCTGAGGCAATGCGACAGTGAGGCAGTGAGACAGGGCAGAAGTGAGAGAGTGAGACAGTAAAGCAGTGAGGGAGTGAGAGGGAGACAGTGAAGAAGTGAGGCAGTGAGACAGTGAGGCAGTGAGAGTGAGTCAGTGAGACAGTGAGGCATTGAGATGTTGTGGCAGTGAGACAGTAAGACAGTGAGGCATTAAAACAGTGAGGCATTGAGACAGTGAGACAGTAAAGCCATGAAACAGTGAGGCAGTGAGACAGTAAGACACTGGGACTGTAAGGAATGAGACAGTGAGGCAGTGAGACAGTAAGACACTGGGACTGTAAGGAATGAGACAGTGAGGCAGTGAGACAGTGAGTAAGTGGTGTGTATGTGTTTATTTCACAGCTGAAAATGATGATACGCTGTACAAACAGGTTAGGGTTAGGGGTTATGGGTAGGGGTTAGGTATAAGGGTAAGGGGTAAGGGTTAGGGGTTGGGGTTAAAGGTTAGGGTTGGGGTTAAGGGCTAGGGTGGGTTAATGGTTAAGTGTTGGGGTTAAGTGTTAGGGGTTG
>CM022758.1:35710948-35715948 GCA_012411365.1 Ameiurus melas
TCGAGGACTCTAATTTAGCGTGATTATGCAAACAACTGAAGGAAGAAGAAAAAAAACAGGAAAAGAGCCGTAGCCCCACTTCATCATGATGTGTGTTTAATCCCCCGCTGATCACCGCGCCGTCACAACACATTCCCTAATTACTCCAACAGCAACGGATGGATATTAAGTGATTTTCCTACTTGATGGAGAACATCTGTGAGGAAAACCGTACAGGGTGTGTGTTTGTGTGTGTGTGTGTGTGTGTGTGTGTGTGTGTGTCTCTCTCTCTTTCTCTCTCACACACACACACACACACACATCATGAAAGAGATAGATGAAAGAGGAGGGACCTTTCAGACATCATCAGCTGTGAAGATGAGAAAGCGCAGCCCCATCGCTCCTCATGTTAATTCACAGCAGGTCTGTTTCTTCACTTTAAATACCATCAGTGATCAGACTCGTGTCATTGAATTCACTCTCGACTACATTTTCGACTCATAACGCCATTGCGTAACACTAGACCTGTAAAAACATCCAAAAGTGTGGGGAAAAATTTGTAAAGTAAATAACTAGAATTTCGCTCAGGGTTTACGCTGCAATATTTAGCCTGGGAAAGTTTCTGATATTCAGAGTCGTTTGGTTCAAAACACATGAAAATCACTCAGCAGCACGTAGAATAGCACATGATCCAGCGCACAGTGTTATTTATCCAGAAATCTCCATGAACAGTCCACGTCCACGTGATTAACAGGCTGTGTCCGCCACAATTTTTTGTAGACTTATAATTCATTCATTGTGTCATATTTATGTATTTAATATTAGCCTTCGATGGAATTCCAGAGGGTTTTTGTTTGTGTATTTACACCCCAGGAAACAACCCAGATCTCATCTCCACCTGTTGTTTTGTACGTCCTCATGGATCAGGATTATCCACTTAGGGAAATGCTTTTGGTAAAATATAAAACAGATTTAAATCTGTTCGCTCAGACCACCTCAGAAGAAAGTCTGAGACATATTTCATCCAAATGTTATACAAGAGTAAATACATCCATCTCTCCAAAGCAGTTTCGACAGCCCAAACCGCTCCCTCACTACAGTAACGCTCACGGCCCACGACCGCTGACCGCCAGTGTTTCTCATTCATCAGCCATCGTTCAGCTGGTGGTCAGGTATTACGAGCTGATTTACATGTTAGACACGCTGCTAACCACAAACACACTGGGCTTCAAGTTTAACATGTAATCTGGACACACAACACAGGAAGTGACCAGGTGCAAACGGGGACTAAACACAAACTAGATCCAAAAAATATCCAGTAACACAAAACAGATGAGCTGGTGAGATAATCTTAAACCTGGTCAGTAATGCACAGAAGCACAAATTAGATCCAGAAAGTTCCTTAATAAACACTAGATCAGTAAAGTAACACTGAAAAAAAATAAAATAAAAAAGTACAATTGTCCAAATGTGAATTAACTTCAAAAAAAACATTCAATAATGAAAACCAGCCCTGTTTAAAATGGAGATTAATGGACAGTAGCCCAAATTAGATCCATAAAGTACCATGAACAATGCTTAAAATACACCAATAAAGCAACATCTCGCAAGTAAAAGTGGCGCTAGTCATTTAAAAACAGGCAACAGTGTTAATGAGTTAAATAAAAATGAACACAAATTAGTAGCACAAGCCCTATAAAAATGGTCAATAATGCTAATTAGCGCTTTAAAATCATCAGTAATGTGTACCTTAAACCCCTTTAGCACTGGTTAAAGATGTAAATTGCATTTATTAAATCTATTAAATCAACTCTAACATTCAAAAACCCAACTGGTGTAATATTGAACCTGTAAATTACTACAAGCGCTGTAGAAATGCCCCAATAAAGTCAATTCAGTCCGAAACACTGCAGTAACGTTGGTTTGAAATGTAAAGTCCCACAAGCCTCGTGAGAAAGGTTAAGGAGCACCACAGAAACAGATCATCAGTAATGTGCCTTGTGGAGATGGGCAATAAATAAAATAACATGACTCCGTGTAGCGCTAATAAATGAACACTAGCACTGGTATAGCAATAACTAATTAACTCAGTGGGAAGAAACATATCTTAGAAAATGATCAAGAAGCTTGGATTTGTTCCCTAAAATGACCGATAGTGAGTTTGTACAGTATTTTACCCCTGTAGCACTGGTTAATAATGCTAATACTGTAAAACTGAGCTAGTAATAAACTCATTAGCTCAATAGCTACTGAGCAGAACTGAAAAAACGAACCGTGAAAACCTGACTCATAAAGTACCACCATGAACTGCCCTGTGTGTAAATACAACACCGGGAACTTTAAATGGCTATAAATTCTCTTCCTGCTTAATTCGGTCGGACGGATTGTAATAATACCCCCATGTTTAATTCATCCCCTAGGAAGAGATATTTCAAGCTTGTTAATGATAAGGGTAATGATACTTCTGTGTATTTATCTTAGATTACGTGGCTGTTAGAAGATTAATAACCCTGCGGTCGCCTTTCAAACGGAGGCGAGTCCTGGCAGAGTCCTGGAGCGCGATGAAAAGCTTGTGTGTGGCTTCGTTTAGTCTGATAAATGAGCGACGGCGGCACGGCTGGGATCGGCTCGGCTCGGGGGTGAAAAGGCATTTGGCAGGACTTCGAATTTCCTGAAGAAAAGCGTTTTTTTTCTTCTTCCCTGCAGAGGTTTCCGCTACACTGATTAAACATAGAGCCGGAGGAGCTCCAGCAGATGAGGATTTGCACAATTCTGTAAAAATTTAGATCTCAGGAGCAGCATTTCCTCCAAAACACACAAAGTACCGTTTTCTGATTATCATACGTAATACACGTAATACCAGGCTTTCGTTTAATCTGCCGAGTGAGAGGTTATCCCCCTGTTATTCGCACCAAGGTCAGACGATCCGATAGAAATGATTTCCTTCAGCGCCCGAGTAACATACACACAAACACGTGACCTTTAGCTTTCGATCTCCAAACACGTGAAAATGCAAATAATTCATAGCTTCAGAATTCACGAATAAATCAAGGACACACTTGTGGATTAAAATGCATCGCAAATGCATAAGTGATACGATTAAATAAATAAGAAACAATGCAAACACATAAGAACATTAAAGCTCTTTCCATAAAACACGGCATGTGGACGGGCCATCCTAACCCTAACCCTAACCCTGGAAAATACCAAACAACCGTAGTTAGTTACTGTAGTTTCGCACTGTTATGGAATATGTGTATTTTACTAAACGATTAAAACTTCTAGTTTTGTACGAGTTAGCACAACGTTTTATCAGAAGTTTTATCAGACGTGCCAACATCTAGTTCAGTTGTAGCATTAGGACCGTTTCTGACTCGCTGCGACGGCAGTAAAGGCAGTTCACTGAAGTGGAAAGGACAGTAGGCAATGACTTGTTTTTGTTCAACAATAAATAACAATAATTTAAAATAAAAATACGATTAATTGTGCAGGTTTGATCCATGTGCTGGTGGATTTGGAATTGCTGCATTTCATTTGATTCAAACTGGGTGTTGATTGATTCTGAATCAAATCCGAATCGGTTCAGACTTTATTATCAAGCAGAATGTTAGCTCTGTGATTATTATTTTAGCAGATATTTTAGATATACAGTAACGATGAGATGGTTTATGCTTTTCATGCACTTTTCAGTCTGAGACAGAAAAGAAAGGAAATAAGTAGCTGTGGAGAAAAACCATAGCGCTCTCAGAACCTGTTGCTTCATGCAGCGATCGTAATTATCCGTCAAAATGGCTCCAAGTGAAATTTACCTGCTAACAGTAATTACAGCAACTCTCTCTCTCTCTCTCTCTCTCTCTCTCTCTCTCTCCCTCTCTCTCTCTCTTTGTCCTGGTTATAATTCATATGCGCATTTCATAACCCAAATTAGCGTCTCTTCATGCTACAATCCGTTTTGTGGCTTTGATTTATTCTTTGTTACATAAGAACGAGGCTTTTTTCTACAAATGCACCACAGAGCTCGGTGTGTGTGTGTGTGTGTGTGTGTGTGTGTATGTGTGTGTGTGTGTGTGTGTGTGTGTGTAAAAGAAAGGGCTTCCCCTTCTGATTGAACACTAACAAACATTAGAGCATTAACTTTATGTTTTGAGTATAATTTTGTAATAAACGGTGATGCAGATGGACCACACGTTCGGATGGAGAGAAAGGCAGAAGTCTTTAATAAAAAGCAGCAGTTGCATGTTGTTCATGGTGACTGCACAGCAGTGGCACATGTTATGCACATGTTATGCTAAATGCACACCAGGTATTGATAACCCGCTTTTAAAAGGTTCTCTGAATGAAACCTGAGAGCTAAGGGCAAAAAAAAGCAACGATGAACGGATGAACTCAAGTTAGATTTCTTTCCTAAATTAATATTCTGTCATTCAAGTGTTTATTCTGTTTCCCTGTGATTCATCCCTGTGATTCATCTGGCTCAAAATATGTTTGGCACAAGTTGCTGAGATTTGTTTTATATGAATTGGAAGGTCTTTTATTTAGTTGTGATTCCATTGAACTCAGACTATACAAGTACTGATTCAGTGTCATTACTTTTGATTCAGTTGATTCAGTGTCATTACTTTTGATTCGGTTAATTCAGTGTCATTACTTTTGATTCAGTTGATTCAGTGTCATTACTTTTGATTCAGTTGATTCAGTGTCATTACTTTTGATTCAGTTAATTCAGTGTCATTACTTTTGATTCAGTTGATTCAGTGTCATTACTTTTGATTCAGTTGATTCAGTGTCATTACTTTTGATTCAGTGTCATTATTTTGATTCAGTTGACTCCTCACAGGTTCGTTAGTAATATCATGAAACTTCACCTTTGTAAACTGTTTACGTTTCATCATTTAAACAGGTTTCCTACTTCAGTTGCTATTTCCTGTTTTACTTATTGTTTCCTGTTTCACTTCCTGTTAGGCTTTCATCTCAGGAGGGACGCGATGGCCCGAAAAATACCAACGGTCGAATCTTGTCTC
>CM022758.1:35723448-35725948 GCA_012411365.1 Ameiurus melas
AGTAAGCGTCCTGTTTTATTTAAAGAACAGGGATCTATCAGAGTCTGATCTTCACAAAACGTGATTGTGGAAGTGTATCATGGTGCGAACAAAGGAGATTTGTGAGGACCTCCGAAGAAGAGTTGAAGTTGAAGCTCATCAGGCTGGAAAAGGTCACAAAACATCTGTAAAGAGTTTGTACTCCACCGATCCACACTCAGACAGATTGTGTACAAACGGAGGAAATTTAAGCCCATCGTTCCCGTCCACATGAGTGGAGACCAACAACGATCACTCCAAGATCAAGACGTGTATCTGCAGTTATTGCTGCACAAGGGGGTCACACCACATACTGAAAGCAAACGTTCACATACTTTTGCCACTCACAAATATGTAAGATTGGATAATTTTCCTCAATAAATAAATGACCAAGTATAATATTTTTGTCTTGTTTTTTAAATTGGGTTTATCTTTATCTACTTTTAGGACTTGTTTGAAAATCTGATGATGTTTGGGTCATATTTATGCAGAAATGTAGAAAGTTTTACAGGGTTCGCAAACTTTCGAGCACCACTGTATATCAATTATTTACGTTCGTATTTGCACATTTACTCCAGAGCTGTTTGGGGTTTTATAGTTAAGACTAATTCAGAATAATAGCATGTCTGAAGAGAACCCTACTGCACACTACACACAGTACAGACATCTCCCATACACGATAGTGTGAGGAACCCGAACCCTCACCCGAACCCTGCCAGTATCCAGGTCTCTTCAGTGCCACAGAACAGTAATGAGAAGAAAAACTTCAGGACAGAATTAAACCCTCCTTCTCCTCTCTCCTCTCTGAAATAAAACGTTGGCGTGCATAACGATGATATATCTTTCCACAGGTATGCGAACGACATCCACTTCCACGAAGCATGTCCCTGGAATACCGTCCACCAGCACCACCACGTTCCCTCATGCCCAAAAAGGTACGGAGAATTCTAAGTGTGTGTTATATGGCGTTCGTACTGACAATCCGACCAGGGGCGTAACCATGGTATGGACACTTGGAGGGGTCCAAGCGCTGCACTTTTTAACACTTGGCTGCTGTCTCCGTTTCTTACAGACTGAGCTGCTCAAATATATCAATGAACTCACGTTGCATCTGGGTGAAACCAAGTGTACAACTGGAGGGGACACACCGATTTTCCTTAACAAATGGAAATATATATATATATATTAAAAAAAGAATAAATATAAAAAAAGAATAAATATAATAAACATAAATAAATAGATGAAAAAAATAAATAGAATAGATGAAGAAAAGACAGATCTGTTGGCAGGGAAAATTAAAGCGGGATATATAGAAAAAATGTTCTCCTGTATATTGGGGGGGGCAGATTGGTATTTCCTCAACATTGGGAGGGGGGGGACACACACGACCCCCCACAAAGAGTGTGTGGTTACGCCCATAAATCCGACATGCATGATTTTTTAAACATCTCCTTTCTTTGCATTGCAGATCCAACAGGGCAGGGTCACCTAGCAACAGCCCTCATCATCGCCATGTCAACCATCTTCATCATGGCCATCGCCATAGTGATGATCATCATGTTTTACATCCTGAAAGCTAAGACGAGTGGCCAAGGTGAGAGAACAGGACACCTTTTTAAAAAATGCAAAAAAAAATTCCAAGCGTGAAATTTTGGTTTGGTAGAAACATTTATTTAAAACTATCAGAGATTTCTAGTGGTCTCTAATGGGCTTTGGTGGTCTGTAATGGGTTTTGGTGGTCTGTAATGAGCTTTGGTGTTCTCTAATGGGTTTTAGTGGTCTGTAATGGGCTTTGGTGGTCTGTAATGGGTTTTGATGGTCTGTAATGGGCTTTGGTGGTCTGTAATGGGCTTTGGTGGTCTGTAATGGGCTTTGATGGTCTGTAATGGATTTTGGTGGTCTCTAATGGTAGCTTAACATAATGTTCCTGACACTTTCTATAATTTCAACCTGATGTTAATTATCTCTCCATGAAAGAAGGTGTTGTTGGGTTCTGGTGGTGTTTACTAGTAAGCAGTAAATCCCTAATGGAATCCTACAGTAATCTGATGGAAACCATTAGAGACTTGGTGACTAGTTGTAGCTACCCACTGTATTGGATAACTAACCTAGTGCTGAGTTCATTTAAAAAGGCAACATGGCACGCTGTTACAGGAAAATAATCCACAGCAGGGTGGTGTGACGCGACACATCACAAAGCAACTCGCTGAAACAACCCATCATACAGTTTTTTATCCATTTCTAGTAACATGTAGCGCCGTGGAACTTCATCTTCACTGTGAATGAGCCGTTACTATGGAAACGATAACGTATTTGAGCGAGCGCATTAATACTGTATAAACCTGCGCTACTGTTAGAGCTACTGTTACAGAAAACTAATCAACTCCTTCTGACCAATCACAGTCCAGGATTCAGCAGGTTTACACGATTAATACTGTTTAAGATAAATTCGCTACAGAGATAAAGACGTGAACAGAAATGG